>JAAKBH010000621.1:0-174360 GCA_019776075.1 Amaranthus palmeri | reverse complement strand
AAAATGGCGTCTTTTTCTGGAAAATTGGAACCCTCAAGAACACTCGTTTTTTTTGTTTGAATTGTGGTTTGATTTTGGTGATTTTTTTTGAAGATGATTTCTGGTTTATTTTGTGGTTTGTTTTGTGAAATTTTTTTGTTTGTGGTTTGATTTGGTGATTTGTGGTTTGATTTTGTTGAACATTTAGTGCATAATAATCCTGTATATTAATCATCAAGTACTACTAAGGTAGTGGGACCAATCGTATCGATTTATTAAGTCCGTATACATCGCTAAAGCTACTAAAGTAGTGGGACAAAACGTATTAATATACGAGGTCCAAAGGCATTTAATTTTTTTTCTTAATCAAAGGAAACAAGGGAAAAAGGGGGATCTAGGCAGAGGCCAAAAGCCGACTCGGCGATCCCCCTTGTGTAGCCACAGCCGAGTCGGCTTTTGGCTACTGGAAAAAACCATTTGGTCAGTAGGCAAAAGCCGAGTCGGCGATGGGTCTTTTGGAGGGACCGCCGACTCGGGCGGTCTGGGCAAAATAGTGCCGTTGCTTTTTCTTGCGTTTCCTATGTGAATGCTCGGATTCTCTTGATTATGCCTTAATTCTGAGATTATAATGCTCATGAATGACTAAGAATAATGTCATTCAATTGCATTGAACCCATGATCATCAATATGATCATTATGGGTGATGATTATGAGGAGGCTCCTCCATATCTCTTTGAGTATAAATAGGTGGCCTTGAGGGATGAGTTCCATACACCTTTTCTTTACTCTTCTCCTGATTTCTAAGCTTACCTCATTTGTTCTTTGCATACAAAAGAGTAATTAACTTTTGTTAGTGCATTTCCACACTTGTTATTCCTCAAACACATTGTTATTTCATATACAACTAAGTACTAAGGTTGTGTTGTAATCGATTGTATCTCGTTGTGAATTTCCAAACAACAACCCAAGTACCTTTGTGGGGAAATATCACAAAAGGATAGTGAGCACACGCCTTCGGTTTGTATCAAGTTTCCGGGTGACGTTCAACGTTACACAATAATCTTCAATTTACTTGTTACATGTAATCATCTTGTAAGTTTAATTTGTCATCAAACAAAGGGGTTTATACAAATTCCCGAGTTGTAATTTGTATTGCATTATATACTTTACGTAATAATCTTTTGTGATATCTTCACCGATGGCATCAATGAAGGACTTTACATCTAACTTTGCTAAGTTAGAAAAGTTTGTCGGCGTCGACTTTAGACGTTGGCAAAAGAAGATGATGTTCATGCTCACTACCCTCAATGTGGCTTATGTTATAAGCTCACCCAAACCGGAGGTTGCTAAGTCGGATGATCCGGAAATGGTGATTCCGGAAACGGAGATACTTGAACAAAACCGTAAGAGATCAAAGTGGGAGAACGATGATTTCATTTGCCGGGGACACATCCTCAAGGAATGCAAGATGCCTTGTTTGACATCTACCAATATCATGAGTCCGCAAAAGAATTGTGGGATGCTCTTGAAAATAAGTACATGGCGGAGGATGCTAGCTCCAAGAAATTCCTAGTAAGTAATTTCAATTCGTAAAATGGTAGAAGATCGCCCTATAATTGATCAATTTCATGAGTTGCAAAGAATGCATGCTAACCTAAAATTACATAAAATTGAAATTGATGAAGTGTTTTTGGTATCTAGCATAATAGACAAATTGCCTCCTTCATGGAGGGATGTTAGACATGCTTTAAAGCATAAAAGAGAGGAGATTACACTCTCGATCTTGGACAACACATTATTGTCGAGTCTAGCATCCGGGTTCATGAGAACCGGAAGGATGATAATCCTAATGTACCAACAATTAACATGGTTGGGGAAGGGAAACCACAATCCCGTCCCGGAGATAAAGGAAGAGGAATGACCTCTTCAAAATGGGAAAGCTACTAATCCAATGCCGAAAAGGTATGTTGGGAATGTGGAAAGCCCGGGCACCGAAGGAAGAATTGCTTCGTTCTAAAGAACAAGCAAAAGAAAGCCAAGGGAATGGTCAAGCTTCTACTAGCAATGGACCACCCACACAAGGTAATCTTGCATATTTTGATGAAAATTCTAAATATGAGTTTTTCTACTATGAATACTAATATTAGTGCTTTGCAGGAGAATACCTTGGCTTGGTGGATCGATTCGGGGGCTTTCGAGACATGTATGCAATTCTACACAATGGTTCAAAACCTTTAACAAGGTGTTGATGGGGAGCATCTCTACATGGGAAACAATGCACCTATCAAGGTCCAAGGCAAAGGACAAGTTGAATTATTGTTTACTTCGGGGAATCTTTTAGTTTAAGAGATGTGTATTTCACACCCGAAATAGGTAGAAATTTAGTCTCGGGTCCGTATTTGAATCGATTAGGCTACAAACTAGTGTTTGAAGCCGATAGGTGCATTATCTCTAAGAATAATTTGTTTATTGGTAGGGCTTATCTTTGTAATAGTTTATTTAAATTGTCTTTAGATTTAATAAAAATTCTATATGTAATGTTTTGGATGATAAATAAACAATGATGATTTGCATTACTTGTGGCATGTTAGACTAGGACATGTAAATTTTGATAAAGTTTCGTTTATGTCTAAACATTTAATTCCAATGTGCAATAAAATGTCTAAAAATTGCAAAACGTGCATGTTAATAAGATCACTAGAACACCATTTAAAAGTGTTGAAAGAAAAACCGAAATTTTGGAGTTAATCCATAGTGATCTTTGTGATTTTCATAGAACCGTCTTTGGGAAACAAAAAGTATGTCATAACTTTTATAGATGATTTCTCAAAGTTTGTTATGTTTATCTTTTGCATTCAAAAGATGAGGCTCTTGAACATTTTAAGATTTACAAACAAGAAGTAGAAATACAAATTGGTAGTAAACTTAAAAGATTAAGAACCGATAAAGGGAGGTGAATAGTATGATCCGCTTTATTTCAATTCAATGGGAATAATTCATGAAACAACCGCCGGTTATGCACCACAATCTAATGGTGTGGCGGAGAGGAAAAACCGTACTCTACAAGAGATGGTTAATTCCATGTGATCCTACTCTCGGGTTGAGTGATGGATTTTGGGGTGAAGCAATGTTGACCGGCTTGTCCACTTCTTAACCGAGTTCCAATGAGAACGAATAAGGAAACTCCTTATGAACTTGGTACAAAAAGAAACCAAACTTAAGTTATCTTAAGGTTTGGGGTTGTAGGGCCATTGTAAGGAGTACCCGGCAACAAGAAAAAGAAGCTCGGTGAACGGGGCTTGAGGTGCATCTTTATAGGCTATGCTATTCATAGCAAAACCTATAGGTTCTATGTTATAGAACAAATGACTATATATCGCTTTCATTCGATTATAGAGTCAAGAGATGCCATTTTTGATGAAAATCGATTTTCATCATTGAGTAGACAAAGACATCTACAAAGTTGTACCAATGAAAGTGTTGAGGATAGTCAACAAAGTTCACTTCTAGATGTTGATGAAAGACAACAAATAGATGAACTTGATTTAGTTGATCCTATTCCTAAACGGAGTAAGAGACAACGGAAAGCGAAGAGCTTTGGACCGGATTTTCCAAGTATACTTGGTGAAGGTGATAGAAGTGAAGTATCTTCTAGTGTGTCCATATTTATATAATGTGGAAGGTGACCCATTGACTTATAGCGATGCTATGGCATCACATGATAGTGCCTTTTGGAAAGAGGCTATCGATGATGAGATGCAATCCATCATGGGAAATAACACTTGGGTGTTAGTGGATCTTCCTCCGACTTGTAAACCAAGTGGTTGCAAGTGGATTTTCAGAAAGAAAATGAAATCGACGGTACTATTGATAAATTCAAAGCCCGTTTAGTGGCTCAAGGCTTTAGACAAAAGCACGGTATCGATCATTTCGATACATATGCACCGGTTGCAAGAATACCCACTATTCGGTTATTGGTAGCATTAGCTACGGTCTATCATCTAGAAATACATCAAATGGATGTAAAAACCGCATTTCTATATGGGAAGTTAGATGAGGAAGTTTATATGAAACAACCCGAAGGGTTTGTTTTTGACGGGACAAGAGCAAAAGGTGTGTAAACTTGTCAAGTCTTTATATGGACTTAAACAAGCACCTAAACAGTGGCATCAAAAATTTGATGAAACTATTTTGTCCTTCGGATTCAAGTTGAATCAAGCCGATAAGTGTGTGTATAGCAAGTTTGATAACCATGGGAATGGCGTTATCATTTGCCTATACGTTGATGACATGCTTATTTTTGGAACTTGTATAACACAAGTCCAAGAGACAAAAGACTTTTTGTCTAGATCCTTTCAGATGAAGGATATGGGGGAGGCTGATGTGATCTTAGGCATTAAGATCATAAGGCAAGGGAACCGTATTAAGTTAAGTCAGGCTCACTATGTTGAGAAGATACTTAAGCGGTTTAATATGCTTGATAAAGCGCCGGTCTCTACTCCCATGGAACCGGGTATGAAGTTTGCAAAACATACCGGTCAACCGATTTCACAATTGGAGTATTCAAAGGTCATAGGATCTTTGATGTATGCTATGACTAGTACTAGGCCTGACATAGCATTTGCGGTGGGTAAACTTAGTAGATTTACTAGTAACCCAGGTCCCCATCATTGGATGGCGATAAGGAGAGTATTAAGATACTTGTTACGTACCAAGGATTTTGGTATTACGTATAGCGGAGAACCTCCTATTCTAGAAGGTTATTCTGACGCTAGTTGGATCACTAATGAAGAGGATAACTCTTCTACTAGTGGATGGGTGTTTGTTTATGGGGGAGGTGCCATTTCTTGGTCTTCTAAGAAACAAACATGTATAGCCGACTCTACGATGTCAGCTGAGTTTATCGCTTTAGCTTCAGCAGCTAGTGAAGCTGAGTGGTTGAGGAATCTCATGTTTGAGATACCTTTGTTACCTAAGCCAATCTCACCGGTGGCGATTCATGCGGATTGCATGACGGCTTTAGGTAGAGCCTATAGTCAAGTGTATAATGGTAAGTCTCGTCATATTGCTCTAAGGCATAGCCTTGTGCAAGGACTTATCATTAACGGGGTCATAACTTTTGACTATGTGAACACTAAGTTCAATGTGGCGGATTCGTTTACGAAAGCCATGAATAGAGACTCAATTGAGAAAGCCTCAATTGAGATCGGTTTATGTCAGTAAAATCATTTGGGAAAGCCCAATTCACGCATGAGTAACATCGTGTCTGAATTCAATGTGGTAAAGTCCTCTTGGTTTTTGTTAAAGCAACTCTTGCATGACCCATCGTTGCTTTGTACCGTGATGGAATAAGGTAGTCGTTTTGAAAGTTCTCAAGATCAAGAGTTGAAGAGCTCTTGGTGTTATATCCACGTCACGGGGATATGTCTTATACGTAATGAGAACCTACCTATATAAGTTTGAAGTGTGGCCGCTTCAAGTAGTCAAGATTGGCATAATGACTATGATAAACTTATGAATAAGATACGGACACGGCCTTATAATGTGTCAAGTTAATAACTTTGTGTTATTTGTTTTGTGTGTACTACATCTTCAAGTGGTCAGAAGTGTCATTTGATTCAATTCCGAATGGAAATCAATTCTGGCTCGATCACTTGTTAAGTGTGTTGTACTAGGCGTTAATTCAATCCGTAGGGATATTAGCGTTGATGCATGAAATGTATTATGAGTTTGGTAAATGAGAGGCTTATTATACCCAAAATGGGGGGAGGATTGTTGAACATTTAGTGCATAATAATCCTGTATATTATAATCATCAAGTACTACTAAGGTAGTGGGACCAATCGTATCGATTTATTAAGTCCGTATACATCGCTAAAGCTACTAAAAGTAGTGGGACAAAACGTATTAATATACGAGGTCCAAAAGGCATTTAAGTTTTTTCTTAATCAAAGGAAACAAGGGAAAAAGGGGGATCTAGGCAGAGGCCAAAAGCCGACTCGGCGATCCCCCTTGTGTAGCCACAGCCGAGTCGGCTTTTGGCTACTGGAAAAACCATTTTGGTCAGTAGGCAAAAGCCGAGTCGGCGATGGGTCTTTTGGAGGGACCGCCGACTCGGCGGTCTGGGCAAAATAGTGCCGTTGCTTTTTCTTCCCGTTTCCTATGTGATTAATGCCTCGGATTCTCTTGATTATACCTTAATTCTGAGATTATAATGCTCATGAATGACTAAGAATAATGTCATTCAATTGCATTGATACCCATGATCATCAATATGATCATTATGGGTGATGATTATGAGGAGGCTCCTCCATATACTCTTTGAGTATAAATAGGTGCCTTGAGGGATGAGTTCCATACACCTTTTCTTACTCTTCTCCTGATTTCTAAGCTTACCTCATTTGTTCTTTGCATACAAAAGAGTAATTAACTTTTGTTAGTGCATTTCCACAACTTGTTATTCCTCAAACACATTGTTATTTCATAATACAACCTAAGTACTAAGGTTGTGTTGTAATCGATTGTATCTCGTTGTGAATTTCCAAACAACAACCCAAGTACCTTTGTGGGGGAAATATCACAAAAGGATAGTGAGCACACGCCTTCGGTTTGTATCAAGTTTCCGGGTGACGTTCAACGTTACACAATAATCTTCAATTTACTTGTTACATTGTAATCATCTTGTAAGTTTAATTTTGTCATCAAACAAAGGGGTTTATACAAATTCCCGAGTTGTAATTTGTATTGCATTATATACTTTACGTAATAGATTTTGTGGTTTGATTGTGTGGTTTGATTGTGGTTTGATTTTGTTTGATTTGTGGTTTGATTTTGTGGTTTGATTGTGTTTGAAATTTTGTTTGGTAATTTTCTGGAAAATTTTGATTGGTAATTTTCTGGAAATTTTTTTTTGTTCAATTACACTCATCTTCAAACCCATGTAATTTTCTACCCATGTAATTTTCTGGAAATTTTTTCTTTGTTCAAGAACACTCAAAGATCTGGGTATTTTTGTTTGGGTTTTCTTGTTTGGTAATTTTCTGGTTTGATTTTGTTCTTTATCATTAATCACTAATCTTTTCATTAAAAACCTCTAATAACACTCTCTCTCCTACCCCAAGGGTCCCATTTTGACTCTCCTTAAAAACCGTGAAAAGTCAAATGGGACAATTGTCCTGAATAGGAGGGAGTATTAAAATTTTATTAATAAATAAAATAATAAATTATACTCCCTCCTATTCACCTTAAATGTCCCATTTGACTTTCTCACACTTGCCGAGACAACATTTTAACCGTTAATATCTCAAAATATTCTTAAATAAAAATTAAAAAAATTTGATATTAATAATCCTTGTATTGAGACGAATCAAACAAGATCCCACATGACTATGTTTTAACTTATAGATTAAGAGTAAAATACAAATTAAGAGTCATGAGTGAATAGTACCAAAAAGTCAAATGGGACATTTGAGCTGAATAGGAGGTAGTAATAAAATATTTCTAATAAATAATAATAATTGTACATAAAGCTGGACAACAAAATGGCTTCGGAAGAAGCCAAAAAGGGCTTCGGAAGGGCTTCGGAAGGGCTTCTGCACACCAAATGGCTTCGCCATATTTGGCTTCGGTGCTGTACCGTCGCCCTACCGAAGCCAAAAGCCTTATGGCTTCGACGTGGCTTCGCTTCTCTACCGAAGCCATTGTGTTATTTTTTTGTAGTGAAGTTAATAGTACATTTAAAATAAATAATCAAGGATGAATGTAAACAATGTGATACTGTAAGAAAATATTAGAGGACTAATTAGTAATGCGAAAGCGACTCGATATTTCTCTATTTGATGTATATTGGAACTACTAGAGATTTTCATGTTTTCATTCCTTAAAAATCATAAGTCTCCATTTCAAGGATGGTAGATAGCATACTAGAATTATTTTTGTTTCTTTTTTGTGTGTCTAAATCAGTGTTGTTATACCCCTACATATAATGCCTATTATGACCTAATTAGTTAACTAATACTCCCTCCTATTCAATTTACTTGTCCACTTTACTTTGTGGTTACTATTAACTAATCACTCTTAATTTGTATTTTGTTCTTAATCTATAAGTTAAAATATAGTCATTTGGGATCTTATTTTGTTTCTCTCAATGCAAAAATTATTAATATCAAATTTTTATAATTTTTAATTATACACAATTAAATATATTAAAGGTTAAAACGTTGTCTCGGCATGTGTGAAAAAGGTAAAGTGGACAAGTAAATTGAATTGGAGGGAGTATGATACATCCCTAAGGCCCATACTAAGGGAATATTTTCTCATTACCACATAATAGGGAAGGGTATGACTAAGTCATAATAATAAGCGTGTGGCCATTTTATACTAAAATAATGGCCAACAACTCCCCCTCGGCCACATAAGCCATATCAACCACAGATTCACAACACAAAAAAAACTCTTACTTCTTACGGGAAGTAAGGAGTGTGATCAAAATTTTAAAAGTATTGATGTATTAAGTTACCATCAAATTAAAATAATACTTTCAAATAAATTATATACCCTAAATCTACCTTAGATCACCAAAATTATACACATCCCTTTTCATACTATAGCTATATTTGATTATAAACTAAATATAACCGCTCGGGCATATGGTGAATTAGGCTAGATTATTCCTTGGATACTTATGTCAATTCATTTTAGTTGAATTGCTTTTCTATCATGTCCCGTTGGATTATATAAATTATAGCCCTCGAAAACATGCTAAAGTAGCATCATTAAGCTTCAACTTCAAGTCATAGTTCTAAGTTTGAGAGTACTTAGCAAAGGGGATTAACCAACAATAAACTAAACCCTATGCAATCCTAAACTCATTATGTGAGCTTTGAACACATCTTTAGGAATAGACTGAGTCATGGGATCAACAATCATTCTATGAGTAGGTATATAGTTAATGAAAGTTTCTCTGTTTTTAACAGCATCACGAACAAAGTGATAGCATCTTTTTATGTGCTTTGTCTTCTTATAAAACTTAGGATCCTTAGAAAAGTCAATAGCTCAAGTGTTGTCACAACACTTTTCCATGGGATCATCAGGTCTCGGAGTGAGATTAAGATCGTGTAGTAAATATCTAAGCCACATAGCCTCTTTTACAACCAAACTACATGTGACATACTCAACTTTCATGGTTGACAAATCTATACATTCTTGCGTTTTACTACACCATTAGGCCTTTACAATAAATAACCTTGAATTTTTTTTACAAACAATATCCTTCAAATTAGCAAACACGACATCGATACAACCACCTCAGCAAATGACATGCTAAATGTTTGACTTTCAATTAAATTAATTAATCTGACCTAATTACTCAATTACCCCAATTAAACCCTTCTCCCCTATCTTTACAACCCATCTTCATTAACTCTTTTAATCACCATTTTTATTCAAGAAGTCCCAATCAAATTCCCTAACAATTCCGTATGCAAACCAAGCTGACCTTCAATTTCAGCACCACCCTCCATACTTTCCAGTATATTGGCTTTGATACCCTCGTCATAATTATACCTATAATATGAATTTAATATTAATAGATGACGAAGACCATTCGTTATTGACGATTGTTCAATCTTTAAATATTGAGTTGAGGGGGTCTCAATTAGAAGTCTAAGCGTTAAATGCTTCAGTTGACACAAATAAAGGATACTGACACTATAGATGAAGTTTCGATGGAGGTTGTGTTTGTCTTCATGTAGTTAGTGTTAAGAAAGATGGAAGAAATGGAGAAAGAAAATGGGTCATCAAAGAAAAGAGAGATGGAATTAAGTGAGATTAAGAGTGAAAAGGATTTTCTAAATGTATGGTTGATTATTGCAGGCCCAGCCCATACCAGGAACACCATGAGAAATGACTCAGGCCCCCGGTTTTTTAAGGGCCCAATTCAAAAAAATTAAACCCTCTCACTTTCGAATAATAACAATGTGGAATTGCCCGGTAAGAGTAATACACTGCCATATAAGGTGCATGCCTAACTTTCTAACTTCCAATAATAATTAATACTACACTACAATATAGGCAACACTTCATAACTTCCTAATTGATGAGGAAATGCCCGAAAACTTTTTTTCATTTCCGATAAAATAGTATAACTTCCTAATTAATCTTGAGTCTTGACTAATCATTACCACGATATGATAATTTAATATTCATATTTTTTCAACTTTTTAATAACATTTTGATTTATATTTTTCCCTAAATTGTTAAGAAGTGAAAAACGCAAGAAATAACCATTGAATGTGACTAGTGTAGGTATCATGGCATTATTTTTAATTTTTTTGGATCATTTACCAAGAACAGCCTTAAAGTTTGGTCAATTTCAGATAAACAGCCTCAAACTTCATTTTTGACCAACAACAGCCTTCAACTTAGGAAACACGACATCGATATAGCCACTTCACCGGATGACCTGCTAATTGACCGTTGACCATGCTCAATGACCTTTGACTTTCACTTAATTTCACTAATAAACCTAATTACCCAATTGTCCCTAATTAAACCCTTCTTCTCCAATCTTTCTCTAACCCACCTCAATCACCTCCATTTTCCCCCTTCATCAACACCACCACCACCACCATTAAAACCAAAAAAGATAAATTAAACAACAAATCTCTCACCATTAAACCCTTCTTCTCCAACTTCTCTCTATCCCACCCCAATTACCTCCATCCTACCACTTCATCAACACCACGACAACACTATTAAAACCCCCTCTTTAATAACAACCCCATTAAAAACCCCTTCTTTCTTCTATATTCGACTAAATCCTTATCTTCTTCAACTCACAATTAAGTGAAAACCCATAAATTATCCCTAATTTTTTCATTTCCAGCACAAAAATCCAGAAAAAATCATCAATAACAAGACAAAAATTCACAAAAATTAACTTTTTTGATAAAAATATGTCCATATAAATGAGTGACAAATAAGCAGTTTGATTCTTCAATTCAAAAGTTTTCTCAGCCTACATTCAAAAGTAAAATCAATTACTAAATTCAATCAAAGATTTAATCAAACAAAAACAAAATAAAAGGATGAAGAACCTACATTAAGGATCCAGTTGACGGCATGAACACGAAAATCCTTGAGATAAGGAGGATAATTGTACAAAAAATCAGGGGAATTTCTTTCTTTATAGATCAATATTTATATATAATCATCATCATCATTTAGCGAGTGAAGATGAGGATTGATGATCAAATTAGACAAACTGGGTTTGGGTTTACTTGATTTTTATCAATTAAGTAAGATTCATCTTCTTGACAAAGAAGATTAGGAACAGAAGAGGGTTTAGGATTTTGAATCTGCTATTGTAATTGTAAGAATTGTATAATTTTCTGGAAAATTGAGGAATTTAAGTGTAATGGACGAAGATAAATAAGGAAATATTGAAGAAAAAGAGTGAAAAAATGAGGAAAGTTTGGAAAAAAATTGATGAATGGATTGAGTAGAAGAGTACATTTTAAAGGTGAGTTGAAGAAGACAAGGGCTTAGTCAAATATTGAAGAAAGAAAGGGTTTTTAATGGGGTTGTTATTAAAAGAGGGGCCGATTTTAATGGTGATTGTGGTGGTGGTGGTGTTGATGAAGTGGGAGAATGGAGGTGATTGGAGTGGGTTAGAGAGAGGTTGGAGAAGAAGGGTTTAATCAGGGTTAATTAGGTAACTAGGTTTGATTAATGAAATTAAGTGAAAGTTAAAGGTCATTGAGCATGGTCAACGGTCAATTAGCAGGTCATGAGATGAAATGGCTGTATCGATGTCGTGTTTCCTAAGTTGAAGGCTGTTGTTAGTAAAAAACGAAGTTTGAGGCTGTTTATTTGAAATTGAGCAAACTATAAGGCTGTTGTTGGTAAATGATCCTTTTTTTAGTTAAAATTTCTAGTTGAATTGTATAAACTCTATTTTATTTTCGTAAAATTTTAAAGTTTGTATAACTTTTAATTGTAGGAGGAAGATTAAATAATATTATTGTCAAAAGCTTTGAGAATTTTGCTCCAAATTAGCTTGTATTTCTCCTTTTTGTATCTTGATTGAAAATTTGTTGTTAAGGGTGGTGATTATTTAATAAATATGTCTCCTAAAAGAAAATATTTATCCGGATGTGAAAACGTAAAAAGAAAAAGAGAATTGATGATTTAGTTCAATTACAAAGAGGAGCACTTGATAATTTATTAAAAAAGAATCGATAAAAATATGAATCATATTAGTGATACTTTTGTTGATGATCTCATTGATAAAGATACTAATATTGATCATAATGTGCGTATAAATGAAAATTCTAATGTCGTTGACGATATTGAGCATGCTAATGTTGTTAATGATCATAATGTGCGTATAAATGAGAATTATAATGTCGTTGATGATATTGAGCATGTTAATGTTGTTAATGATGATATTGATGAAGATATTGAGCATGTTTTTGACGCTAATATAGACGATGATGCTTTTGTGAATGAATTATAATGTTGACATATTTGACCCAAGAAATTGGGATGGTTTAGATTCTCGAATGATTGACATTTTAGTTGTAAAGGGTCAAAAAAAAGACTTGTCTATTATAAAAGGAGCCAATGATAAATTAGAAAGCCAATTTTCGTCCTCATTCTACACTAGGGTCTTACCAAATGGAGAAAAAATTGATAGAGTTTGGTTATTATATTCAAAAGAACTTGGTTGTGTTTTTTGTTTTAGTTGTAAACTAGATAGTGCCCGTACGATGCACGGCTTGATCAAATTTTCTAATATATTTATATATATTAAGAAATTAAAATTTTAAGAAATAAAATTTACATTACGTAAATATATTGTATCATATTTTGCATAATGCGCATAGGTAGTTGTGAAAGTTTAATTCACGACAAAAATAATAACAACAAAAGATAAAAAAAAAAAAGTAATTATACATATAATATAATTATATTTGTACTTTTTTTTATTTTTAATAAAAGAGAAAATGGTTTGTACATGAAGTATAAAATACGAAACTATAAGTTTTTTAATAAAAATAACATACTAATTTTTGCTAACAAAAATAATTCCTTTAATAATAAAACTGAAAAGAATTTGTAATTGAAATAAATGAAATATAATCGAAAATAGTGAAGTCAAAGATAATCATAATAACAATGACATCATCATTGCATTTTGGAGGGAAAATTTTCAATGAGGAAGTGACACGTAAGCGATTTTAAAAAGGGATGATGCAAGCAGTGTTTTGTTTTAGTAATAGTTATAGATTATTTAAAGGGGTTGAAAGAGGTCAATTAGCAAATGGTGATTTTAGTGATTGGGCATATCTTTGTGTTAGAATTAAAGAGCATGAAATTGGTATGGAACATTTGCAAAATATGACCACGTGGCATGATTTACGTTTAAGATTTCAAACGAACACAAGTATTGATAATTAGCTCAACAACAACTTGAAAAGCTGGAAGAACAATGGAAAAATATTTTATCAAGAATCATCGCAATAGTTAAGTTTTTTGGAAAGCATAATCTTGCATTTCGTGGTACTAATGAAAAATTGCATCAAAATAGTAAAAGTAGTTTTTTAGGATTAACTAAAATGTTAGATGCGTTTGACCCAACTTTACAAGAGCATGTTTGTCGTATTACTAATGATGAGACTCATGTTCATTACCTTGGTCACAACATCCAAAATGAGTTGATCCTCTTGCTTGCTCGTGCAATTAAAAATAAAATTGTTAAGAAAATAAAAGAGATTAAATATTTTTTTCTGTGACACTTTATTATTGTACACCTGATATCAGCAACCAAGAGCAAATGTCTTTAATTATAAGATATGTGCAACTGTACACTTGATATTAGCATAGATGAATCCTTTTTAGGATTTTTAAATGTGAATGACACAACTAGACAAGGACTTTTTGATGTCTTATTAAATGAATTAATTGATCTAAAACTAGATGTTGATAATATTCATGGTCAAAGTTATGACATTGGTTCAAATATGAAAGGATAGAACCAAGGAGTACAAAAAAACTTTTAGATATAAATCCTAGAGCTTTTTACACTCCTTGTGTTGCCCACAACCTTGATCTTATGTTGTATGATATGGCCAATAACTCTGGAAAAGCTAGAGATTTTTTTGGTGTGATTCAACGCATTTACACTATTTTTTCCAGATCCACAAAAAGGAGCAAGATTTTACTGGATAATGTCAAAGAGTTAACATTGAAACCATTGTCTTCCACTCGTTGGCAGTCTGTTACATGGTTATTAAGATTGGGATTCTACCTAGGATCGTTGAGAGGCTAGGATCGAAATCGGTAGAACTAGATCGTAGGGTTGTGTGATCCTGTAAATATGCATTGATGGGCTTGAGATTACTGACTGTCAATTATATTGGTTATCTTTTTAAGTTTTAAGGTTTTCTTAAAAAATAATTAGAATAATCATTTTTAAACATCAACTCAAGAAAATTTTGAATTTTATAAAATTATTGCTATAATTATTTTAAGTTTTTATTTACACATAGAAAAATTTGTATTATATAAAAATATTTTATGATTGCAACTACCCATGTAAAATCAGATCGTTGAATTGTTGGATCGTAGAATCGTGTTATGATCCTACCACCATACTTCTTGAGCTAAGTAGGATCGCACGATTCTACCACATTAAGATTCTACCTACGATCCGGATCGGTCTCCTATTTTTGGATCGTAAGATCGTAGAATTGTAGATTAGAATCGGGATTTTGATAAGTATATTGGGAGAGTCGTATAGAGGTGCCGAAAGAAGTTTTTCAAAGTTTAAGTTCCTTAAAACTTACTTGTGTAGTTCTATGTCACACGAAATACTTAACGGACTTGCTTTAATTGCAATTGAGAATGAAGTTTTGGATAAAGTTGTACATGCAGATTTAATTCATGAGTTTGCATCAAAAAAACACTCGGAGGAAGAATATTTTCAAATGATAAACATGTAAGTTTAAAAACTTAATTATGTTTTTAAAGGGGCCCATATTTTATTTTTCGCTCAGGGCCTCTAAAATGTCGAAGGCGACCCTGGATTAGTGAATAGGGTGTTAATCTTGAGGAAATTAGTATCTTAAATTGGAGAATAGAAATTAAAAGGAAAGTATTGAGATAAGAAATTAGTTGAGTTGAATATGAAAGTGGATAAAAAAGTAAAGGGGTTTAGTATGTAATTGAGGCTTTTAATGGATAAAATACCTAGGCTTAAAAATTCAAAAAAATGGCTGCAAACTAAGTTCAATGCTATGCGGAACCAAGCAGGGAATTAATCCTTAAGAAGCTTGGGGAATCAGCCACGGAAGAGACCAAGATTTGGAGACCATCAAGGGCATGTTGCCCAACTCTAATGATGTTCAACAAGATGTTTATTTCCTTAGCATCGTGAGGATTGGAGTTGGTGGTGGTGAAGTTGAGGTGGTGGTGGTGGTGTTTGGGTAGGGGAATTGTGGTCATTAGAGTGGGGGCACAGAGACGTTGGAGAAGAAGAGTATATTTGGGGGTAATTGAGTAATTAGGTTAGATTAATGAATTTAATTGAAAGTTAAAGGTCATTTAGCATGACCATCAGTTATTTAGTTGGTCATTGATGAAGTGACTATATAGATGTTGTGTTTGGTAATATAAAGACCATTATTTATAAAAGAAAAACTTTAAGACTTAGTTATTAATTGATATTTGTTTAAAGGGAAATTCTACATGATAAGCACCAACTAAAGGAAAATGCGAGTGGTAACTAATCTTAAAATATTTTTTTCCACAAAATAACACTCAACTCTTAAACAATTAACTACGGTTGAAGTGATGTACAATTTGTTTCCCTATTGGTTTGATTTACCAGAACTACGGTAACATTATTCGATTCAAAAAACTACGGTAACATTATTAGCCAAAAACATTTAATTTTCCGTTAACTATGAAAATTACCATTTTACCCATGTTCTATTTTATTAAAACCCAGTAAGTCCTTCCTCTTTCCATGTAGCATTTTCTTCAATCCTCCTCCATTATTGTTCTTCCTCCTCTTCAACCTTAAACCATTTACTTAATCTTGTTCTTGCTTGCACAAATTACAATGCACAAATTTTTAGGAAAGATGCATCAAACTAGGCACCATGAAATAGCAATGAACATAAACTTACATCAATGATAGGTGGTTGACCCTTGATTCCAACTTTCAAATAGTTTGTCTTTAAGTCACACACAATGTTTCGTGCTATTGTTCCAGGTGGAACAGGTATATCAACATTAACTTCTAGCAAAGACTGACCCCGAGAGTACTTATCAAAGTAGAGACCATTCCATTTGTTTGGTACTAAATGATAATATTTTACAAAATCAAAAAATGCAAGCTCAAACTTATGCTAATAAGAATCTACATTAATAGTTCATGATTCAATCAGTAATCTCAAACCAAATGACAATTATCCAATCAATCCCGCTATCATCGTTGATATATGCAGGACATACTCACAATTACTTCTAGCAGAGCAAAATTTAAGAATAGAGGGAACTCATACAGTAAACGACTAGTAATAAATCATAAAATGCACTTTTTTTTTTAAGAATAGAGGGAAGAAGATCAATATGGATCTTGAACAGAGTTGATTGCAAGCAAGAACAAGATCAAGTAAATGGTTTAAGGTTGAAGAGGAATAAGAACAATAATGAAGGAGGAAAAACATGTTCATGGAAGAGGAAAGAGGTACTAGGTTTTAATAAAATAGAATAGGGGTAAAATGGTAATTTTCATAGTTAATGGAAAATTAAACGTTTTTGGTTAATAATATTACGTTATTTAATTGATCAAGAGTTAAGTGCTATTTTGTGAAACAAATTTTAAAATTAGCTATTACTCGCATCTTTCTATAATTGGTGCTTATCGTGAAAAATTTTCGTTCTTTAAATAAAGCTTCTCTATCTCCAAAGTTTCATCTATTCTTAGTCAAACTTGGTAAAATCTAAAAGAGGGGTTTTACTTTTTCAAATCCATTCGGAATTAACCACTATTTTCACTACCAGAAGTCCAGCTACATTCATATGTCCACCCAACTCCACCATATTTGTTCGAAAATTTGATCTTTGTTTTCCTTCGTCTTTGTTTATTATTCAAGCACTTTTCAGCATACTCTTCCTGCAATCCATCTATCCATGGATGATCCGTAAGTTTCTTATTCATCAACTTCAATTTCTTAAAGTAGGGTTTTAAATTAGGGTTTCCAATTATCTCCCCTCTTTTTTTAGATATCGCGATGAAGATGGAGAACCATTGATGGATTACGATGACATACAATCTGACGACGACCAGCACCAACAATTATCAGTAAACGAAAACCTTCAAGACTTTAACGATGACGAAGAAGAAGATACTTGGAGCCATGAACCAAAAACCAAAACTCGAAAGAGATTAATCAAGAAGACTGATGACGATGATATCGCTTCTTCTGTTCCTCATGAACTCAATGATTTTGACGACGTTGAAGCTGACGAGCCGGAGTATGGATCGTTTCCTGAGTCGGACGAGGATCCGATGCCCGTGTCAAATAAGAGGAAGGATAAAGGGTTGATGAAGGAGGGTGGAGACATAAGGAGGAAAGAGAAAAAGTTGAGGAAAGAGCAACCAACAAAACTGAGCTTAAAGAGGAGGAAAGGCGGTGACCGCGACCCTGATGAGAAGGAGATGTGGGACACTGTTCTTGGTGGCGGTTCTGAGGTATATTGGAACTGTAATTTATAGAATTTTGCTACAAATTTTGTTGTTTTTGTTTTTGAGATATTGCTGGTTTTTGGTGGTCATTATTTTGCCTACATATGAATAGTGAATTATTAAGTTCAATCGGCTAATCACTTTGGTATTTCCTATTTTATCTTGATATTGTTATCAAATTTTTTTAATTAAGCTTTATTTTGTTTGGTTTATTCATGCTGTTTTATTAGCTAGTATTCGTATGTTGAGTTTTATACATCAACTTAAATTGTAGTTTGCATTTAACAGGATGATCAAGAAGGGTTAAAGACTTTAGATGATGATAATTTCATAGATGATAGTGGTGTAGACCCTGCTGACAGATACACCAGTGATCGTGAGATATCTCCAAGTCGTTTTGCTCAGGTATACTTTTGACATTCATTGGAGCTATGTTTTGTGTTTAGTGCAAATATACTTACTTAATTTTTCGCAATATGTTGGCCCTCTATTTATTGGCTGTCTGGGTTCCATGAGCTTCTAACGAATGAAATCTCACCAAATTCGTCCAAATTTTTACATCATTGGCATGAAGCTGTTAATATTGATATATCATGTTCCATATGTCATCCCCAATTTTTCTAATTTGTTAATTGTGATGCAGGCAGAGGAGGGTGAGGAAGATGACGAAATAAGGGCTCTTTTCAAGCCAGGAAAGAAGAGGAAGAAAAATGAGAAAAGTGCTGCAGAAATTGCTGAGCTGGTAGAGACGCTAATGGCTGAGCTTGAAGTTGTAGCTGAAGAAGATGCTGTATTAAATACGCAGGGGAAACCAGCCATTAATAAGCTCAGGAAGCTGCCTCTTCTCACTGAGGCTCTTTCTAAGTAAATCCATTGCTTCTCCCTCATTTTATCTGGACAGAAAATAATGCCAGTCTTTTTTGCCTTTGTCGCACTAATGCAGGAAACAACTTCAACATGAATTTCTTGACCATGGGGTCTTAACGCTATTAAAAAATTGGCTCGAGCCGCTTCCTGATGGAAGCCTGCCCAATATCAATATACGGGAAGCTATATTGAGGATCTTGACTGATGTAATGAAATTATCCATTATTCCTGCTTTAATCTATTTTGTCTGTTTAGTGTTGTTTCTCACTTGAACATTGTACAATGCAGTTTCCAATTGATTTAGACCAATATGATAGAAAAGAACAGCTGAAGAAGAGTGGACTGGGAAAGGTTTATTGCTGATACTTTTCTGTTATGACTCTGACATTGTTTTGATTATGAAGCCTGGCTAAAGGTTCATATTTGGTGTACTGTGCCAATGCAGGTTATTATGTTTTTATCTAGATCAGATGAAGAAACAACATCAAACAGGAAACTTGCAAAGGATTTGGTTGACAAATGGGTATGTTGATTTCATTATCTGACTCTATAAATATGTACGATGAACTATTATCTCTTGGCGCCACTCCCCACAGTAATGTCTGCATATGTATGTCCGTGTCTGGTATCAAGTTTGTTTAATGAAATGATTAGAATTCCCTTAAGTAAAGCTGGCCAGGATCGGGGATGATTTTGCATACATAAAATAATATGAAACTGGGGAGGGCTCTAGCGAACAGCTATAAAAGCTTGTGTTAGTGGCTCGTGCTTTGACCTCATGGTGCTTTAACCTTATGGGTGCCGAAATAGTTTCAAGCTAAATCAGTGATTACTACCATTAATAGCCAGCATTCCGATTCACTTGGTTGCATTCTGTTGCCTGTGAATGGATTACATAATATGTGGTTTGGTTTCCTCTGATCGGATATCACCATGCCTTCAGTACATCTGCGAAATGATTCATGAAAGACAACTAGTTATTGCACGTTAAGATTTTATAGTCAGACTTTCTAAATTTATTATTTTTCTTAATATTTCCTTCCTAACTGTTTATTTAACTGATGCAGAGTCGTCCCATTTTTAATAAGAGTACGAGGTTTGAGGATATGAGACATGTGCAGGAAGAAAGGATTTACAGGCGGCCATCTTCTGTAAAAAAGTATGTCAAGTGGTGTTTTCATTAATATGCTCTTCCCCATTTTGTTATTGAATTATCCTATACTGACTTTTTGTTTTGTTAATCAATTTATTTTCGTATTGATTTCACAGACCAGCAAACAAAGCTTCAGGAATGGAATCTAAAGATGATGATCTTGATTTAAGTGAATTTTCATCGTGAGTAATAACTTTTGAGTTTTTGTGTCGTTACCCCTTATTCTTTACTTTTTTATATTCTATTCTTATGTTGTGTCGAAAACCCGGTTTCAGGGCGAGGAAATCTAGTGCATCTGCTTCTAGGCTTCATGCATCCAGACCAGAAGCAACTCCTATGGACTTTACTATTCGCCCTCAATCCAAGATTGACCCCGACGAGGTAAGAGCTCGGGCCAGACTAGTGCAACAGGATGAACGTCGTATGAAGGTAGGTGGTCTGTGGAATTACAGACAGGAATTTAATTCATATTTTCCCTGAATTTGTATACGCCGTGTGGCTTTGCTTGTTTATATGTTAATTTGTACTAAATTTTGTTTTAATTGAAAATCTTCATTTCTGGCAGATGAACAAAAAGATGCAACAATTGAAGGCTATGAAAAAGAAGAAGCTTCAAGCTACAAAAGTCAGTGTGGAGGGTCGGGGCATGGTGAAGTATTTTTAATGTAATAAATAAATATAGAGGGCGCTAAGCAGAGCAGTTTTGTAAATATTGAATCTTGAATGAATTCTATGTTATATATATATATATATATATATATATATATATATATATATATATATATATATATATATATATATATATATATATATATATATATATATATATATATATATAGCCCCTTAAAATAATTCAAGTGTGCATTTGTTCATTAGTATTTTGAAGTACAAATCAGCAACCTCTTTTTGTTTAGAGTTTGAAAAATTTTCTATAATGCAGATCAATTTACATAATCATATATAATTAGTAAGAAGAACTACAACATTGGGTTTTGGGTTTTATACTTGTTGCCCCTCTCTTTACGTGTTTTTCCTCTTCTCTTAGTCTACCCTTAACTTAAAAGAACCAAGTAGACACGATACAAGGCTGGTGTTGCTTTTACAAAAAAAATGGAGTGTAAATCTTGAAGATTTCCATTCTATTCATTTTACTTGTAGTATTTACTTTTTGTCACTATTTATCAATCTCTTTTAATTTATATTTTATTCTAAAGGAAAATTTATTTTTAACAGTTCGACCTTTTGCTTGTTCTCTTCTAAAAATCCGACCTTTCGATTATTTTTTAAAAATTCGACCTTTTGCCTCCGTTTTTTTCTAAAGTACATACCCCCTTAGTTAACCTGAACAACCGGTTAATTTGTATTTTTTAAAAAAAGATAAATTAGAAATTTATAAACCCTAATTGCTAGGGATGACAATTCAGTCTGAATCCGATCCTAGTCCGACTCGATCCGAGCAAAATAATCCTATTCGAGTTCGAGGAAAAAGGCATTCGACTCCGACTCCAACTTTACGATCCAAGCCCGAGTTAGAGACGGACCGGAGTTGGACCTTATTAAAAATCCGAGACTCCGACCCTAAAGGACATCCGACTTTGAATTTGACTTTTACACTAATATTTTGTTTCCTTTAAAACTCTAGATGTGACTAATTCAAGCTCTCTTTCATACTAATTGTCATTTTCGATTTTGAAAAACTACTTGGTATTTTTATTTAGATTAATGAATCAAGATACGACAAATAAAATCAAGAGAAATAAAATACGCTAAATCAAAATACGAGAAAATTTTGTTAAATTGTAGTAGTAGGACTATTTCTTTTGCTAAAATTGAATTCAAATTAAAGTACATAGTTTTTCGTTAAATTGTATTTGAAAAATATATTTTGTTAATTTTGTATGGCTTTAAAATCATTAATACAATATCACAACGATACTGTTTGATAATAATTCGACTCTGCATTCGACTCCATTGGAGGTCCGAGAATCCGAGTTGGGAAAAATTTGGAGTATGCATAATTCGACTCCGAGTGGAGGTGGACTGAAAACAAAAGTCTGACTATTATCCGGAGCAAAGTCAGAGTATGTATAATCCGAGCCGAGTCCGACACATTACCATCCCTACTAATTTCTATAAAGAGGTCTTCTTTATATTCAACATTGGCAAATAGGATTGTTGAAGCCATGTTTCTCATCATTGTGTTGATTCAGCTAGATCTAGGGTTAAGTGTCACCATGATCTTGAATTTTCCACCATATCAAAACCTAAAAGTAACAATTTCATCCATCTTTACGAAATAAGAAAAAAAAAAAAAAAACAAAATCAATGAATAGAAATGGCAAAGAATTAAAGTTGATTTCAGTACATGCTTCAACATTTAAGGAAAAAAATAATGAAGACAGCAGGAGTTAATGCAAGAAGACCAAATAACCAAAAATAGAAAAGAAAATATTAGGGTTCATGCTTGATCTGGATTGCCAACCAAGATGCAGTAATGGTGATGATGTGAATATACTCTGAAGAAAGCAAACATTAAAGAGATTAGGGAGGATGGAGCTCTGGTGCAGTAATGTTGAGTTGATATTTAACCATATGGGAAGGAGGGAAGTATATGAGGGAAGATAATTAATAAGGTAGTTGAGTATTTTCACAATCAACCAGTGACCGGTAATATTGGACTTTAGAAGAAAACGGAGGCAAAAAGTCAGATTTTAAAAAAATAATCAAAATGTAGGATTTTTAGAAGAGAACAAGCAAAAGATCGGATTTTTAAAAGTAAATTTTCCTATTGATCTAAATTTATAAATTTTTTTTGAATGTCTAAATTTATTAGTGAAAATATTGTCAAGTATAATCTTCTTTTATATGTCACAATATAAGAATTATTAATATCAATTTTCCATAATTTTTAGTGGAGCATAATTAGAGATATCAAAAGTTAAAACAAATGAGAGAAGTAAAATGAATGGAAGGGAATACTAAAACGGCCCGTTTGGTTAGTGGTACTAAATGGTGGTAATGGGAATGATTTATAGTGTAAATTTTCATCAAAACTTTCATGTCATTCTCATTACCACTTAATACCACATCTCCCCATGGTAATGCATTGGAATGAAATTTATGAAAAAAATGAGATGATTGAAGTTGGACAAGCATGACCATTAGAGTAGCCAAGAGATTTTTCAACCAAAATTACACTAGTTTTTCATCCTATTACTACATTTTATTACCACCTATCAAATAGGCTGTAAGTATCTTGTTTCAGTGTGACTCTGCACCAATGGTTTTTTCCCTCCCAAAATTTCTATGCCAGTTGTCTAAGTTTTTCACTATCACAATGTGCTAGTTCCTCCGTTTCGTAATACTTATAATTGAGTGTGACATGTGTGGGAAGGATGATTACTTTTTTTAATCACAAGTCTGAATTTGTTATATTTATTATATTTTTCATTATGTTAAATATTATATATATTCATTCAATTTCTCTTCTCCTCATCTAGATATTTATAAGAAAAATTTGATTTGAAAGGTTCGAACTTTGCCTCATTTGCTTCTAAAGGTTCGAACTTTTGTTTATCCTGAAAAGGTTCGAACTTTGGTAGTCATCTGCATCTAAAGGGTCAACAAGTTTTGGTAACTTGGAACAACAGATTACCTTCATCTTCTTCCTTACTCTTCATCAATGGTTTCTTCCTTAGTCTTCATCAATGACTTCCAACCGAAAAACCTGGAACAATAGGTTATCTTCATCTTCTTTAAGCTCACATTAATGGTTTCTTCTTTACTCTTCATCAATGACTTCCAACCCAGAAATTTAAAGGCTTGACCTTCATCTTCTTTTTCATCCCTCTTCATCATCTTCATCTTCTTCATCAATTGAAGAAAATACCCCATTGAAGAACTTAAGAAAAATCTATAAAATACCCAAATGAAGAAAGATGGTGGTGAATGGCAAGTGAGCAGCAGATCCAAGATTTAATTGGAGCAATTTTCTGAAATATTTTTAATTTTGGGTATTCTTTGAATAATTTAGAGCTTGAATAATTCCTTGAAATCGAATTGGAGTAACCACCCACAATCGAATTGAGCATTTTTGAAATTTTTAAGGCTTGAAATGGAGTAAACCCAAAATTGGAGTAAACCTAAAATTTCAGAAAAATTTCTGAAAATTTTTGAACTTAAAGTATTCTTTGAATAATTTGGAGCTTGAATAATTCTTTGATATCGAAATTGAAGGAACAACCCACAATCGAATTGGGTATTTTCTGAAATTTTTTAAGACTTGAAATGGAGTAAACCCAAAATTTCATAACATTGAAATTTTCTGAAATTGGGTATTTTCTGATTTATTCTTTGAATAATTGTTGAAGGCTTTAAATGGAGGTTTGAGATTGTAGGGAATTTGAAGCAACAAGAATGAGTTTGTACTAAATGTTGTACAAATCCGGAAATTGTAGTGTTGATTATGGGCTTTCTTGGGTTGATTTAGGGTTGATTATGCTACCAATTTTCTAAAAATTAGTACAAACACAGAAATTAGTGAGAGATTGAAGATGATGATGATGAAGATGAAGGTGAAGAAGATGAAGAAATGGTGAAGAAGAAGATGAAGATGAAGAGTAAACAAGTTTACCTTTTCATCTGATTACAGGTCATTCGAACCTTTAGATGAAGATGCCCCCTAAATTCGAACCTTTCTAAGATAAACGAAAGTTCGAACCTTTAGAAGCGAATGAGGCAAAGTTCAAATCTTTCAAATCAAATTTTCCTATTTGAAATCTTATATTCATTGAATTAGCTACAAATTAACAACATGACGGCAACTTTCAAAAAAAAAAAAAACAACATAACTGCAAAATTAGTCCAGTTATGAAGAAATCCTAGAGTCCAACGATTTCTTAAATACTCCTTCTTCATTGGATTCCAATCCTGTGCATTGGGCCGGATAAGGGCCGGGTCAAGCTCTATCAAAAACGGGCCAGGCTGGGCCGAGCCTTACAAAATAGTAAACGGGCTTTAAACGGGGCGGGGCCATTAAGCCCGGCCCGGCCCGACCCAGCCCATTCATGTATTTAGATGGAGTTTAATTACAATGACTCTGGTATACTTATTTTTTAATTCAAAAAACAATTTACAACGGTAAAATCATTGTATAATAGTATCATTGTATTGTAAATTTGTAATATCACTCACTGTATTGATTAAAATACACAAAAATTATTATGTCTTCAAATTATGAATGCTAGTATCACTATATTGTAATCTCAAGATCCAACGCAAGGCGCGGCAGCAATACAAAGTCCAGGAGGCTAAGCTTTCAGGTTTCCAGCAACTAGTGGAGAAAGTAAAATTGAATTGAGCCCGTCATTATCATGTAATTTTAAGAAAATGTTTGGATGAGGGCCCATTTTACAACCCTTTTTAGAACCCTTATCCAACCCTTATCTTTCATTTTTTACAAAGTTAGTTTTCAGCCCAACCCTTTTAAGACCCGCCCCATGTACAACCCTTATTATAGAGGGTCAGATTAGAGGCCCCGATAGGGATCCGGCCCACTGCACAGGCCTAGATTCCACCAAGCACCCTAGCATAGGGGAGTAATCTTGCTAATATGACATTTCTAAAATCTCAAGTTCGTTCTCTGATATTTTAGTTAGCACACATAGTTTACAATTTTTCGCAACACCAACAAGATGGTGATAAAGAATCAGTTTCATCCAAAAATTAAGTGTGGTTTATATAATATAATATCAGGCTAGCACCCAAAGTTACATGAAAAAGAATATGAAACTTTGTTACAATTTACAGTTAAGACTATATAGGGGATCATCCACAAAATTCCCCAACCCAAAGGAACTATTGTTGAGTCAGCTGGAATTACATCAATTTGTATAAACAACACTCAGCTCAGCTACCATCACATGACTTTCTTCCAAAAATACTCCCATCCTGAAAAAACAACGTCATTTCATTCAGAAATATGATTTATCTAAAATATGACAAGTACAGGATGGTGCAAAGTTTTAGCATGCCATTGCATTTTCCGGGTTTAAAATGGTGGGAAAACAAATCCGTGTTAAGAACACGGGGCTAAGCTGACTAAGCATCTGATTCAGTTTTTTAGGGAAAACTAGAGACTAGAAAAACAAAAAAAATGGGCTTTTAGATACAGCTTAATGCATCTGGTCACTCAAGCATCCAATTTCCAAATGAGATTTAGTCAGTTAATATTCACAAAATTACTATGCCGGATTTTATCCAAACAAAAAAGTATGATTCAGTCCTGTTCTGGATTCTGGAATTAAAATTTTTATTTATACATGTTAATATATGGGGGGCACATTACCTAGAATTTTCGATCTTAGATTTCCGACCAAAGCAAGAAAACAGGGGGACTGACATAGGGAGACTGACATACATTGATGATGCAAGGGGCCTAGGGTAATCAGGAAAAACACAGACGTAGGGAGATGCTGGACAAAATAGTAGATTGAGGTAGAAGATAGGAGCTGGGAGAACAAAATTTGTAGTGTCACTGACCTTCAAAACAAGATCAAAACGGGTATTTGCCACCTGAGGAGAAACATCAAGGATTAAAGATACCGGACCCACCAACATTCAGAGCAATTACAACTGCAATACTAGTAACCACAGCAAGCCAGAAAAGCACAGACCCTACGAAATTCCAGACATTGGCAGTTAGTTGTGAAAACTAAAACAAAAACTCACTCTACAAGAAATATTGTTACCTTGTTTACTTTCTCCACCACTGTTGACCCCTGAAGAAACAGATTCCGCTGCAATGACTTGATCCCGCTTTGAAGTGGTAGTGCCTGCACTATTAACGTTATCTCCAAATTTCGGGTTCCCAGTTTCAGATGTTACTATTCCTTGAAACTCCTCGCTCACAATTAAAGCAGCAAGGACATCCATGAATGATTCTCTATCTTTATCTTCTATACGACCCTCTTGCATTTGCTTGTAACTAAGATCGGGTTCATCAGCATCTGAAGAATCGTCCTCTGAGAATACTTTTGCTTTTACCCCCTCCTCTTCCTCATCTTCCACATATGCTTTATATGTCAGCCGAAGAAGTAATTCACCAGCATTTCTGTTTCTTATCAAATTCCAACCCCCATTCAAGACAACGACTTTGTCTGTGGGAACTGTATCTTGGAGAGTAGCTAAATCAATCTGACAATCAGCAATAAAATATATAACCACTAGATTCATTATCAAATTAAGTAAACAAAATGTCGTAAAAAATCTGTAACAAGCACATATATCCATTGATGCATCACATACAGCTTCAACAGTACGCATTCTACCACAAAGTTCAAAAATTGTATTTTATATCAAGAAAAGTCTGTAACAGAATGATAGCATAATATGTTGACATATACAATCAGCAAAGGCCATTTAACAATTTTTGTGGAAATGTTAATCAAATTCACGATTATGAATGAATAGATGGTTGGCCATTTTGATAATCAAGAACATGAGAGCATCAATTGTTTCAGTTTAGCACTATAGTATGTATACATAAAAAACATTAAATAATATAAAGAACGTAAGATAAACAACTACCTCGCCAGTACCAATTGTCATATTTGCAAAACCAAGAGAGTCCACAACTTCAATGTACAATATCTGTTTTTTAGGATCTGCAACTAGCATATTGAAGTCCTGATTCCAAATTGGTTCGCCAGGCGGGCCAATGACAGTGGTTTGACTATTCTTCTTACTTCGAATTGTTTGATCTCCAAGACGTAAAACAACATAAGGATCTGTCTTACCTGCATTAGGATATAAACCTTAATGACAAACTCTTTCACAAAAAGAGTAAACAACACAAAGAAAAAAAATAATTACCATCCAATGTAATCATTGAGCTACAAGTTATCTATTGTTTAAAAAAATTAAAAACTACAAGAAAATTTTGTGCAACTATGAAAGCAACGTAAAAGCACATACCATATAGAACATATGAAAGATTACGTGCATCAACAAGAGTCACGGACAATTCTCCAACAGAATCTTTATTTTTCTCTTGAACATCCGCAGATTTAAAAAGATCAGGCACAGGCCCAACAGCTTTCCCTTTCTGAAAATCTAGAACAATCTTCTTCGGGCGGACAAAGAGTCTTGGTAAATCTTCAGTCAATAGTTTTATCAAGAACCTGTTTACAAATGCCATTAAAACAATAAGAATGCAGAAGTTAAAAAGAACCCTAAAGAGAACAAAAACACATCTTTGTTGGGTAGAAGCAAGTTCCCTGGTTGAAATAAGCGTTCCAAGAAAACTCAGGGTTGAACCAAACAAAAAACAAAAATACAAATACAAAAATATAAAACATAAGCTTAGCACAAAAGTAGCTCGAGAAACTTTTTAAAGCTAGAGGTAATTTTTTAAAATGTCAAAGCAGCTTCTGGAAGAAAAAAAAGCTTGAGGTTGAAAATCATTTTACATTCTCAATGGCCTTTTTACTAACCTAACACTAACATCCGAAAAATAGCATACTACAGTGGGCCAGAGGCGGCTAACCTCTAAAGTCTAAACATTTTGTAAAACAGCAAATCACTAGCGTCAACAGCTTTTTTCTTTTTTTTTTCTTTTTCCTACACATTTGATGATATTTTACCTCATTAAAGTTCTGATCAAGTAGAAAGAAGCAAACTGATTACTAGGTTGGCATGTTCATAATCAGTGTTGCAACTAAGCAAAAGATAAAATATCATTCAATGTGCACAAACAAGAAAAAGATGTGACCTAAATCTTATCTAGAAATTCTCGAGAATTTAAAGAAGTAACACAACATAGTAGCAGAGAGGAATAATTCCTCTAATTATGAACTAAATGCTACTATTGGGCCAAAGAATCAGCATACTAAAAATGAAACAGAGAAAAGCGGGGAAAGGGAACATGCCAAAGTCAATTTAGTTTATCATGACAATGCATAAATAAAATTAAGGCCTCATACTTACGTGGAAAGGACAGGTATAGCTGATAATGCGCCGAGTGCCCATACATAAAGGAAAAAACATGGTTAGTATAATAAAAGAATATGTCATGAAGAACCAAAAAAAGAAAAAATTAATGTTTAATTCATGAGTTGTAAGAAATCACATAGATAAAATAAAACAAAATAATGTCCAAAGTCTTATAGTAACAAATGAAAAGTAAAAACATTGCTCCAAAGCCTTCAAAGAAGATCTCAGGGAGTTTGATGACCCAATGCATCTAGCATGGACTTTGCTATATTACAAAAGAGGTAGTGTATAATTGACCGTCAATTGCAAAGAACAGATTAGCATCTCACAAATAAAATCCAATACGTAGGAGTAAAAAAGATGCTCTCGATTGTCATGAAGTATTCAACATTTCAACCTCAAAAACAAAGAAATCAAGAGTGTCAAGCAGGAGAACTAACCCATTAAATTGAACAGCCAAAATGGTGATAAATCAAATGTTATTTTTGGAAGATCAACAAAGGCCCACGAAACAGCTCCAACCCAGGGCTCTGTGGGTATCAAACGCAGTTTCACCCACAGCTCCCCATCAATATCAAAATTCCGAACATCAACCGGCACAGCTAAGGGGATTATACCAATTTTCAGTGAGAGCATTAAGAGCATACGAGCACCACCAGTGTAACGAAGACCTATTTGGTACCTACACAAATCAAAGAAAGTATAAATGGATAAGTATACAACTCTAGACTATAACTATTCACAAGAGCCCACAAAATGACCTGTCAGTCCCTGAACCACACTTAAGCAAAGAAATACAGTCCTGATATCAAACAGTAACCGACCAAATCAAAATCTGTTAAGATATAACTCCCTCCTATTCATCTAAAATGTCACATTTACTTTATGCACTCTATCCAATGCACTTATTCGATTCTTAATATATCGATTCTTAATATATCGAGTTATGTATAATTAAAATTATAAAAAGTTAATATTAATAATCTTTACATCAAAACCAACCAAATAAGATCACATATGAGTATATGACTATGTTTTAACTTATAGATTAATAATAAAATGCAATTTAAGAGTGATAGATGAACAATGTCCCAAAAGTAAATAGGACATTATAGATGAATAGGAGGAAGTATATTCTAAAAATTAATCTTAATATAACTCAGCAGCTATATTCCATGCAAGCTAGGTAAAATGCCCAAAAAATAGAATAAAGTTTTAGATTGCTCTATATGAAACAATGACATTTTCCCAATTCTGAGGCAGCCTCAAACTGCCAACCCAAGTAGCCGCCAAGTAGGTTAATACTCAAGTAGCCAACCCAAAGACTAACTGAATCCTAACCCTCCGGTACATGGGTGTCAATCATATAGAGACACAATGTGCATCATCAAGCAATCTTTAAGATTTGCAACGATGAATATATTACTTGTACTTAATATCCCCAGATGACAAGGCAATAACAATCGCTTAATTAGCCATTATCTTTTAGTTCTCTAGTTTCCTAAAATTATCCTTTTTTTTCTTGACATATGATGCAGTAATTCAGTACCTCATTTAGGTTCTACAATGAAAAGTCAAAGAACAGATAATATCAAAGACCATATTATTTCAGGTACAAGACTAGTATGCATTAGCAAAGCAAGATTAGTCACACAACAACAATGTCCAAACAAATTTCTTTCCAACTTTTTCCAAGAAAGTAGCCATTGAAGGCAGGTGATAGAGGATAACAAACACAAAACTAATAGCAAAAAACCAAAATGTAGATCACTTACTGCAAGTCATTCACACGACGAGAAGTTCTGCGCTCAACACTTCTTACAGACAAAGGCTCATCCCCCAATGAGAACTGCTTCACCTCCACTCTACGTACATAATCTGGTTTCGCTATATCGTCAATTACAGGTTGAAGCAGACCAACTATCCAATTTTCAAGACCAGACCTGTAAACCTTCCACAACTTCCCCAGCACCATGTTTACCCATTCAACTGACTCTTTTCGCTGCAAATCCTTCTCCGAAAACATCGAAAGGGTAAGGGGCGTTTGACGCCACAATGCGAGCTGAGTATCGGACTTTTTCCTCTTGAAACGTGTCCATACCTTGTCAAAAACTACCCCAACAAAGAAGAAAAACACAAACAAGCTGATGACAGTCCGATTAATCGGAGGCGAAGGGATAGGATGAATTACACCTAGTTGAGTCCTGAGTTTATCTACAATTGGGTCTTGCTGAAAATTGGTAAAACTAGACTCCAATTGAATTGATTCTTCAGATAAATCCCTATTAGCATCATCACCCTCAAATTCATTCGAAAACTGGCTTATTAAAATCCTTTTGGCACCACTCCTAGCAGAATTCGATACCTGTACATTAAAATTAGTACTACCATCGTTACGAGATATGGCATAAGCCTGAAATACCCATTTTTGTCCCAAATTCTTATGCAAATCCTCCCCAAGACACCTCCTCTTCCTACTCCTATGAAACCCTACCAAGGAAAAATTACAATCCCAACTTCCATTTATACCAACTATCCTAGTAGAACCAAATTTACTCAATTTACAAGTACAACCCGGGAAATCAACCCGGAAAAACTGGGGAAATTCAGTGCTTGAGCAAGCAGACAACAAAACCATTTATAAATTGCAAATGGGTTGCCCTAAATATGAAATGGGCATATAAATTAACATCAAATACACAAGTAAACATGAATTCTAATCTAATCCAATGAAAATGGAATAGGGTACATAAACAAGATAAAACCCAGAAAAGAAAAGCAATAAAAACCCAATAAAATTAAAGTTTGAATGAAAGCAATACACTAACTTAATCTTTAGTCAAACAGCAATTATATTGTGTCCATCAACAATTGTAGCACATGGACAAACTGTAGAAAACGGATGGCCTAGAGAGAGAAATAGCCGAAATGAAAGGACCAAAGAAGAAAAGATAGAAAAGTTAATTGAGGAAAGTGGTGGGGAAGGGTGGAAAATCAGAGAGAGAGGCTTAAAGCCTCAAGTGTGGATAGTTTATTTGGTTAAATGATAAACAAAATCTTTATTTAATACACAAACTCAAAGATGAGAGAATAATTGCGTTAGTGAAATTTCTGGTGGGGTGATTTCTGGACTGGACTACTTTATTAATCTATGAATTTGGAAGGTTTTACACGTGGGTCGGTTTAGTTCAAGTTTCATTTTGTAGCTGTTTTTTGTGTGCTTCGTGTTATCCTCCATTGTCTGTCTATTCAACTATGTCAACGCGTTGGTTGCCTATCAACCGCTATTAGGGATGGCAATTCAGTCCGAATCCGCCCTTGATCCGACTCGATCCGAGGGTTTTTATGCGATTCGACTCCGAGTTGGGAAAAATCCGACTCCGACTCCGGTTATACAATCTGACTCCGAGCTAGAGCTAGACCGGAGTTGGACCGCAAAAAAAGTCCGATAATCCGACCGACTCCGACTCCGATCCGACTTCGACTCCGACTCGACCCGATTCCGATTCGACTTCGACTCCGACTCGACCCGACTCCGATTCAACCCCACATCCGACTCAAATATTAATTTAAGGCATTTTTATATTTTGAAAAATTCAAAATTTTATATGAAAATAAGTTTATTCTAAGCAAAATTGTAAATTTGACATCTAATTATATGAGTCATGAGCATGAGTGACTAATTACATTGTAAGAGAGATTGAATATTGTAAATTTAATCAATTTTATCAAAACAATCGATTAGATTATTATAGACTTACAGTCTTACATAATTCTGACTTTTGAAGTTATTTAAGTATAATAAAACCTAAAACTAACTTAAATAAACTATTAGAATTATAGTATTAGTCTATCTATATACTAATTAATATTAATCAATTAGATACTTAATCGATTGTTTAATAAAGATTTAATTGGAAGTTGGAACTTGTCTAATATAGTTATATAGACTTGAAACTATGTCGTTAAATTGTAAGTGAGATTGGATATTGTAAGTTTGGTTAAGTTGAATGAACGAAACTAATCAAAATAATCGATTAGACTATTATGGAATATGGACTCACAGAGTCACAGTCTTACATAGTTTTTAAGTTATATAAGTATAATGAAACCTAAAACTAACTAAATTAAACTATTAATCTATATGATAATCAATTAGATAGTTAATCGATAGTATATCAAAGATTTAATTATAAGTTGTCAATTATTATGAATGAAACGAAATTAACCCGCTAATAACAAATTAAAATTTTATTTAATTATATTTAAATCACTAATAACCTAATAATTCTATATAATTCTTATTCAATTTTATTGCTAATTAGCTTTTTTAAGAAATTAAAATTCTATTTTACCATTAGTTAAATTTAAGCCATTGATGATATGTAATGTGGATGAATGAATGGTTTTGATGATGTCCACCTCATCAATCCTTAAAAACTTTCAATAGTCAATCACATACAACTTTGATTGTCACATGAATTTTGGATTCTAACCATTGATTTCAAAATTCTTTTAATCTTAGCCCTTGATTAATTTTAACATAAGAATAAAAAAAATAAAAACAAACCCTAAGGTCCCAAACCCAATTATTTCATCTTTTAGAAACCAAAATCCATTCCACTATTTCAGAGAGTACCGAAGGTCTCAAATATCATTTTCGGTTTATGTAACGGAAAATAGGCGTATAAGTATTTGTTTCGACCGGATTTTCGAAAGAGTTACCCTATAAGGGTATTTGCAACGTCCGTTTTTTGAAAAAAAAAAAATCGTTATGACAGGTAAAAATGACGTCAAATATCTTTTTCGGTTGACGTATCGAAAAATAGGCGAATAAGTACTTGTTTCAACCCGATTAGATAGTTTCTTATAATTTTTCAATAAAATTATTAAACATTTATGAGCGTTAATGAATTAAACGGTGAATAAAACATTAAAATAGTGAATTAAAAGTTAAAATGGTAAATTAACAAAAACTAGATGCTAACATGTGGAAAAAAACTTACAAAATGATGAATTTAACGGAATTTAACAAGAACCTAACGGAAAATGCTACGGCAATTAGATAATGCATAAACTAGATGCTACCATGTGAAATTTTCTTAAAAAAGTGCTATCACTGGCATTTCATCAAAATTGGATGCTACCATGTGGAATTTCCCTTAAATTATAAATGTAGTATCGATAAAAATAAATCTTGATAATAATCCGAAGTCCGCCGGATGTCCGAGAGTCCGAGTCGGAGCAATGTTGGAGTATGCATACTCCGACTCCGAGTGGAGGTGGACTGAAAAAAATAGTCCGAGATTTATTCGGGGCAAAGTCGGAGGGTGGATAATCCGAGCCGAGTCCGACCCATTGCCATCCTTAACCGCTATATATTGTTACAACTCTAAATATAGATTTGAGCTGGACTTTTAATAATCGTCTTTATAAAAGACAGTCTCTCAAGAGAGCATCTGTAGAATAATACCCCCTTCGTTCCAGTTTACTTGTCCCATTTCCTTTTTTGGTAATTCCTCATTACTTGTCCCATTTCCTTTTTTGGCTATCCTTTTTTTACCTAAATACTCTCACTTTTCCAATTCCCAATACTCCACTACCACCTATACAATTAATCTAATTCTTCTTTATATTGGTAGTTGGTTGCTCATGAAATGCTTCTAATCTTTTGATAGTCTTCTCAAATTCCACCATTAAAGATAAACACAAACCAGCCATATTGAAGGGAATGAAAAACCGAAATAATTCAGCCATAATATAAAAGAGTAATTAAGCAAAAGACAAAGAATGGAAAAAAAAAAACTTGTCATATTTATTGACTGAATAAATGAGAAAATAATATCCTTATGAATATTCCCTTTTTAAAGCTAATTGAAGGCTGATATGGGCTGTCATATTTTAGGTAAGAAATTCAAATAAACATCTCTTTTTATTGTATGAAAATCGTAGCTCACTTGCACCCTTAAGGACGAATTCTGCTACACTTTGAACTGTCTCGCAAGACCTTGAGATACAATTCAAAGCAAGACTCATAATGAAAGGCCCATGTAACCCATATGAATCAAATTATGACTCTTCAAAGGATTTAGCTAGGATTATATCTTTAGAATTTTCATTGAACTGATTTTACATCAAAGAGTCATTTACATATAGCATCCATTCTTGACTGGGGTCATTAAGACTTGGCCTTGTGCTTTCAGCTATGAAGTCAACTAAAGCCTAAGCCTTGATTGCCATGCGTTGTTCATATTCGATTTCGAAGTCGGTCAGATTTTTGGCCCATTCAATGGCATGTCTTGATTTATTTTTTCATTCAATGTCTTTTTTTAAGGCTTATTTGTTCTCACTTTGATCTGGTGTGTTTGGAAGTAGGGTTTTAGTTTATCACCACCGCAACACAGTACTTTCTCAACTTCCCTATAATTTCTTTCAGGGCCACGGAAAGCATGACTTATATAGTATACATGAAGTTGTTTCTTTTCTCTTTCAACTACCAACATCCTTGATGATGAGTAATCCGAGACAGATATGTACGGAACCAAGTTTTGAAGAAGGGGGAGCCTTTGTCCGCAGACTTGGACATAAACCTCCCTAGTGCTGCAACACATCTCGTTAGTTTTTGAACCTCTTTTACAGATCTTGGAGATTTTATGTCGAGTATTGATGTTTGAATCTTGTCTACGTTTGCTTCGATGCCTAATTCATCTACAAGGAAACCAAGACACTTCCCTCAAGTGACCCCAAACACACACTTATCAAGATTGAGGCGCATTTGATTGGTTACAAAGGGTCATGAAAGTTTCTCATAGATCCATGGTATGTTCAGCTGCGAGTTACTTTTTGTGATCATATCGTACACATATACTTCCAAGTTTTTACCTATTTATGATTTAAAGAGTTTGTTAACCAACATTTGATATGTGGCACCGACGTTCTTTAACCCAAAAGGAATGACTGTATAATAATATACCCAAGCGTTCGAGATGAATGTTGTGTAAGGTTAGTCTTTAAGGCTAAAGGGATTTGATGGTAAACCACATTAGCATCCATAAAGCTAAAGAGAGCATGTACTGCTGTTGAATCTACTAATCGATCAATTTTGGGAAGTGGATAATCATCTTTCGGACAAGCTTTATTTAGGTCAGTGAAATTGACAAACATTGTCCACTTATCATTGGGTTTTTTCTCAAGTACAACATTGGAAAGCCAATCAAAGCATTGGCACTCTCAAATGAACCCATCTTTCATTAATTTGTCTACCTCTTTCTTGGCAGCATTTCTTTCTTTGCCTTGATGACGCAACTTTTATTTCACTGGTTTATAGCCGAGTCTTATATCGAGTTTGTGGCACATGACATTTGGCGGTATACCATGCATTTCTTCCACAGAGAAAGCAAAGGTATCATGGAACTCGACAATGGTTGCCAAGACATCGTGTTTCAGTGCTTCCGTGAGGTTTTTGCCTACCTTGATCTTTTTTCCTTCAAACAATTCAACGTCTTTTTGTTATTCAGCCGGGCAAGGTCTCTCATGAACATTCAGAGTGTCTAAGTATATACTCATGATGAATTGATGATTTTCTTCTTCGCTCTTTCTCTTAGGGGATACTCCAGGAGCTACATCATGCTATAATGTATTGATGAGGCATTGACGAGCCTTTTAATCCCCCTTGAGTTTCCGACTCTTCCATCGTCTCGCTCAAATTGCAACAAGTATTGATGCGGTGAGATAACAACTTTGATCTTGTTTATGAAGGGAAGTCCTATGATAGCATTATATGAAAATTTCAAGTCCATAACATTGAAACGAATGGGCATCGTTTGACATTTGTCTCTTTCCCCTATTCTTATAGGAAGTATGATAGTTTCCAGATGCAGGACTCTATTTCCTCCAAAGCCAATAAGTGGTTTGTCAAGGGGCTGCAAATATTTTTCTTTAAACATCATCTGCCTACGACAATCCATCGTGATGAGCTCAACAGTACTTCCAGTATCCACGAGCACACGCTTTACCTTCATCGGGTTATCTTGATTGTTACCACCAAGGGATCAGAATGAGGTTGTTGCAACGGCTGGGAGGTAGTGGCATTAAACTTGATGACGGGGCTTCCAAAAGCGGATTTTTGGGGTCCTTTGAGCAGACTATGAACAATATCCTTTGCGGCTCAAATGGTGGGATATTATTCGGAAAATTTGCCTACTATCATGTTGATAACTCCTTGAGTGTTAGAACTATCCTTTCTTTCTTCTCCTTAGGTGTTTTTTGTCTCGTACGATATGGTTGCCTTTCATTGTCATTATAGGAACCATAATTTTCCAATTCAAGAATTATCCCTGCTTCCCCTCTTCAACAAGTTGATGCAAGATATGTTTGAGTTCCATGCACTGTGATATAGTATGGCCATGTTCCTTGTGATAGTCACACCACAAAGCTGTAGTTGCGACGATCACAAGAAGTTGTGGTGGGAGGTAGTGTTGGGAGTTCATCCTGATAGCATAAAAGATGTTTTTTCTATTACTATTAAACATAGGATCATTACCACCATCAAGCAAATTTCGCGTCATTGGCTCTACTTTCGTAGTATAGACATGCCAGGATCTTGGGGGCCTCATTACTTTTAAAGCATATGTGATGTGCTCACTTTTGAGGCTTGTGTGATCACTTTTAATGTTTATAGAGATTGTGCTTTGTGGTGGTGGTGGTGGTGGCCTCGAAAATAAAAAATGATCATATATGCCTTAAAAGTGATCACATAAGCTTAAAAAGTAATCACATAGGGATTTAAAAGTGATCATATAGGCTTTAAAAGTAATCACTTATAAGAGTCAAAATGATCACAAAAGCCTTAAGGTTGTGTTTGGAAACTAGCATTTCATTTTAAATTAATGATTTCAAATATGAAATCATAAATATAGAATTTGAGAATGACAAAGTTAGGGAGATCATTCTCAAATCCTCATTTTTAAACCATTTTTATAACAATTGTGGATTTGACTCAAATCCAAATTTGAAATTCTAGTGTTTGCCAAAGACTAATTTTGAGTCAAATCCATATTTTCAAATCAAATCCTCATTCCCAAACATAGCATAAAAGTAATTACATATGCTTCAAAAGTAATCGTATAAGCTTTAAAAGTGATCACACAGTAAATTAAAAATAATCACATAGGCCTTACAAAAATCACAAAGGTTTTAAAAGTAATCACATAATCTTTAAAAATAATCACTTACAATAGTATAAGTGATCACATACTACCTCCGTTCCATTTTAGTTGCACCATTGGGTTTTGGCACAATATTTAAGGACTGTCAAATCAGTATGGTAAAAGTAGGGATGATGTATGATTGATGGTGATATGTGGGGTAGAAATTTTAAAAAATTATTATAAATAGATAGTGGTTGTGACTTGTGGGTATATTAAATAATTAATGGGATGATGTATGATTGATGGTGATATGTGGAAGGAATAAAGTGAGGATAAAATAAGTAGATTATTTTTGCCAAAAATAGTAATGTTGCAAGTAATATAAAACTTTCAAAAATGGTAAGTGTTGCAAGTAAAATGGAACGGAGGAAGTATATTTTAAAAATAATCACATAAGCCTTAAAAAAAATCACATAGATGTTATCACATAAGCCTTAAAACTGATTACATAGTGGGCTGACCCATTTATTATGTCCTAATTATAGAACAGTCACATATGAAATTGTCTCGAATAGGCTCCTTGTTAAAGTCGTCTCACCGAAAAAACAATATCTCTAAAGAGTAGCATATTTGCAAAACATGAAAATTCGAGAAATTTGAAACAAATAAGTACTTTTGACAGAAGAAAATGAGCTTTGAGTAACATAATTCAAAAAATAAGCGTCTTCATGTCCGAGCCTAAGGCTAGGTATGTTCGCGGTTACGAACAGCGAACAAACTAATTAGTCAACATACTAACTGTGAACAACATGAATTCCATGTTTTTGTATCCAATTTAACTGTTATGACGTTGTCTCTCTTTTGTTCGCAGTTAATAAATGCGAACAAACAATTTTTACTTTTTTGACCAATTTTTTTGTTCATTGTTAGTAACTGCGAACATACCTGACCTTAGGCTCGGACATGAAGATGCTTATTTTTGGAATTAAGCTTACCCGAAGCTTTTTTTTTTTGATAAAAATTACTTATTATCAAAACTTGGACAAGACGATCTTATTATGAAATCGTAAATTTGGGCCGACCCAATTCGTGCGTGTTTATCAATTTTGGCCTTAAGTATCAATTTTGAAAATTAATACCCTTACGGCCTGTTTGGTAGGTGGTATTAAATGGTGGCAATAGGAATGAATTATAGTGTAAATTTTCATCAAAAGTTTCATATCATTCCCATGGTAATGAAACTTTGATCACAAAAAAGTTTTTTTTATATACAAATTTCCGTTACCTAATACCACCTATCTAAATGGTAATGCATTGGAATGAATTTTATAAAGAAAATGAGATTATTGAAGTTGGAAAAACATGGACATCAAATTAACTAAGTGATCTATCAACCAAAATTACACTAGATTTTCCATTCACATTAAAATCGTTTATTACCACCTACCAAATGGGCCGTTAAGGTCAAAATTGATACATTTAAGATCAAAATTGAAAAATGCTTAAAAAATGAAAAAATATCCAATTTCTTATACACGCGAATTGGGCGGGCCGAAACTGAGGATCTCATCATGAGGCAGTCTTATCTAAGACCAACTGTTCAAAAATTCAGCGTACAGGCAGGCCCAAAAAAGCCCAAATCCTGATGAGTTCAAAACCCTAATTCCGCTTTTGACGTCTTCCTCTAACAAAACCCTAATACCCTCCCTTTTTCGCCTCCTTCCATTCACTCGCCGAGAGAGATAGAGAGAGAGAGAGAGCGCCAAAAAGCACGAAATCGTCCAACCATGGCGGCAGCAGCACCATCACCGGTGAAATCAGTGCAATGTTTCGGTCGCAAAAAGACAGCTGTAGCAGTTACATACTGCAAATCTGGACGAGGTTTAATCAAGATCAATGGAACTCCAATCGAGTTAATTCAACCTGAGATTCTTCGTTACAAAGTGTTTGAACCAATTCTTCTTTTAGGTCGTCACCGCTTCAGCGGCGTCGACATGAGGATTCGTGTCAAAGGAGGAGGTCACACCTCTCAAATTTACGCAATTCGTCAGAGTATTGCTAAAGCTCTTGTTGCTTACTACCAGAAGTTTGTTGATGAACAACAGAAGAAGGAAATTAAGGACATTCTTGTCAGGTATGATCGTACTTTACTTGTTGCTGATCCTCGTCGTTGTGAGCCCAAGAAGTTTGGTGGTCGTGGTGCCCGTGCTAGGTTCCAGAAATCTTACCGTTGAAGAAGAAAGAGAGAAAAGATTTACGGAGGAGAAGAAAAAAGAACCTTTTTGTTATTTTTGGACCTTTTTTTTGCCCTTTTCGTTTAGGCGTTACTATGGATGTATGAGTTCTTTCTCTGTTTTTAACCGTTATTTCTGGTTGAAGTTTATATTGTCGGATTTTATATTATGATATGGTATCTTAGTTATTTTGTGCTGGATTAATCTTATAATTTTTTATTTGCGTATCAGATTTTATTGAATGGTTAATATTTTGAATGAGTTTTATGTGCAAATACAAAATTGAATGTATTACATTGTTGAATGATTGGTATTTTGAGTTCCATTTTCATGTGCAGATCTGAAATCGGGTGATCTGTATTTGTTGAATGTTCTGAATGCGTAATTTTTGGAAGAAACGAAGATTGGAGATGATAATAGTTTGATCATGTAGACTACAGCGTTTATTGTTTAGGGTTTTCTTTGAAAAATGGTTCAAAACATGTTTTGATTCAGAATTATAACATGACACATGGCTTTATTGCGCATAAACAAAAGAATGCTATGGTTATTTTAGTTTTGCTGTTTTTGAAGTTAACATAGTTCTACTAAATGCTGAATTAAGTACTCGATTGTTCATAAAACACTGTTATTAGTTTACATTGTTTGGCAACTTATTGCACTGGTTTCCTTTAGTCGTTGGCATCTCGGCTAATTGTGCTTATATGCACTGCTTATATATGTCTGGTGTGCTTAGTTTTGAGGTCCAAGAAACAAATTTGAGGTTAGGTAACATTCTGATATGCTCTGTGGGGTGTCATATAAGGGTTAATTTGGTAACCGTTTGTTACTCTGTCCTGTGATGACTTCGATGGGATGGAGGACGAGCGTATTTGAAGTTGGGTTAGACTAGCTATGGGGGATGGTTATGTGTGTGTGGGTAGGGAGAGTTGTTGAAGGGTTTTGGGGTAGTAATGGAGAGTCTGCGTTATGGTTCTATCACTAATGGTGTTCAACAGTCAACTTTTATGTAATATGGTGTATCAAGGAAGATTAATTTTGAGTGTGGAGCTTAAGACTATGATCTATTTGTAGTGTGTGATTTATGGTTCGAGGAGCCTCTGTAGGAGGTGTAGAAAGACACTGAGTGTGGTTATCTACGTCTATGGTCACTGGCTTAAATTGTTTTTAGGAGCTGCAATATCATTTTCTAGAAAGGCTGATTGGCATTTAAGGGTGTTTGTTGTCACAATAGATGATGTTTGGAGGGTAGATTTGATGAACCTTTACTAGTGTAGTTAAGCTGTTTTCTATATAGCTTTAGGAGATGGTTATGGGGCTAATGCTATTTGTCAGTGTTTGAGGAGGACAACAGGATTGTCTTGTGTTTTGCATCTTGTGATGAAGTGATTTAAATGCAGTCTTTTTAGGTTAGTGATGGAGCTGCCTGTGATACGACTCAGTCTGGAGTGGTGATTCTCTTTTGTGTGCTATGGTGCATCAGGAAGCGATAGAGAAAGTATGTTTGTGGGAGAGCGTAAGTCTATCTTGTGGAGGCTCAGGCTGCCCCTTTTCGTTTGTATTAGTGGTGCTAGTGTTGGAGTTTTGTCAACATCTAATTTGCATTTGTCTCATCACTGAAAATGTCTGTTTTTATCAATTAGCTGATCTTTTGTTTGACGAGTCAGAAAATAGGGGGAGTTTACTTTGTGGTAATTTAGTTTAATTGACTAAAATTTTTTGTGGTACAGTTTCATTAGCAATAGTTTATGCAGTATGCAAATCTAGTGTATGTGTTTGTGTATGTTATCTATGTTAAAAAAGGCAAGAATTTTATGTGACCTTGTGATGGGGAGGCTTCATGCTAGCTTTTGTTGAGCAGTTCATTGTGGCTGTCAATTTTTTGAGCTTCCAATTAAATGCATGTTTCTGAATTGGAGGCAAAAGTAGGCTACACTTTAGCCCAAAAAAAGTAAACTTCCTCGACTGTTTTCAGCAAAACTATCCCAAAGCCTCTAGGATGAGCACCTTACCGTTTCAGTACCAATTCTCTCTTATTTTATCTATAAGTTTGTCATCCAATTTTCTTTTCATCTTAAGTCTCTAACTAACAATGTCTTCTCCAACTAACAACATTAACATACCTTGGAATTCGTTTTTTTTTTAATTGGAGTCAAGATTTTTGACTTCTACTCTTCATTGATTTTTGAAGTTCTATCTGAACCTATTTTCAATTAAAAAAAATTTGTTTTGTTAAATTGGATTGTGCTTTACCATTGTTGATTTTATTCAAATGTTTTTGCTAGAATCAGTTCATTTTCTTATTTATTCTGAATTGAAGTTTTACTGTTTATTCTCATTCCCGTTATGAATACTGGAACTTAAAACTTTTACGTGTCTATTAGTAGTTGGTTTGTCAAATAGATTTTGCTTGGTTCGTTGTTGGGTTATATCAGGGCTGTCTCACATATTTAAAGGATCAGCGAGAACCAAAAAATAGGCCCATTAGAAAAAATACGAGTTATAAAGTAATAAGATTATTACTCCCTCCGTTTCCTAATGTTCTTCCCATTTAGAATATTCTATTTTGGAAAGAGAAATTTGATTGAGATTTTTAAGACATATATAAAAGACAAAATATATCCATGTGAGATCTCGTTAGATTTGTCTTAATGTATACTTTTTTATTATATATTTTTTATAATTTTTTATGATGCGTATTTAGAGATATTTAGGCTCAAAATTTACTTTGAAAACCGTGCAAAAAATATGGGAAGAACATTTGGAAACGGAGGGAGTATTAATCTCTAATTTTTTTACTTGTATTACTAGAGGTTAAAACTACAGCACATCACTAAACATGAAATATCAAGCAATTAAATGCCCATTGAAAAAAAAAGCAATTAAATGCCCATTGAAAAAAAAGCTATTAAATGCAATTTTTAGTAATAATTAAAAAACAAAGTTCCAGAACCACAAATGAAATAGAAACATAATAGAAATAGTACAAAATTTGATTGGGATTGCATTTTTTTTCATATTAATATTAATGTGGAGTGACCATATTTTATGAAAGTTTTAACTTTTGGATATTATTATAACAGCATATAATTAGTGTTATTCTTGCCGTTGAGATTAGAACCAAACATCAGAACTCATAATCAACTATGAATGAATTAGAATGATGGGCCCTCAAAATCCGGGGCCCTGAACAACAACTCCTGCTCCCGTGAAGTAGCTGGGTCTGGGTTATATTTAAATAGGTTAGAAATTTTTTGATTCGAACATCATCTGCTTTTAATAAGGTTGAAAATTACAATTCTGATTAGATCAGGGTAACATTATTTTGATCTACTTAACTTATGAGTTTTTGTTTCCTTTTTAGGGTCTTTTGATATTATCTAAATCTTACTTTTTGGATTTTAATTTTACCTTATATTTGTTTATTTTGTATTTACTATGAAAATAATATTAAATAAACTAAGTTTATGATACATATTGATTTAACTTGAAATTAATTCGTATAATTAAATAGGTTTAAAGGTTAATTTCACATTAACAATTTTGATCTTAGTTTAACCCATAAAAACATTCAGTTTTTGATTTTGAGCCATAATACGGAAGCAGAAAAAAAAAGTGATATTCATAATTTAAGAAAAATAAATTTTAGTCCCTAAAAAAATTACATTCAACAATAGCCATAAGACAATCTAAGTGAAACTTTTAGACTTTAAATTAGTAGTCCTATAAGACTTAACCGAAGCTAATTTTTTTGATGTATCTATCCATTTGAATTGTAAATACAATCAAAACATAATATAGTAAAACTTAAATAATACAACTATAATATACTTTGAAGTATCAAACTAAGTAATCATAATTTAAACCTATAATTGGCTATTTACACAGTAAATTATGGAGTAAAAAGGAAAAAAAAGAGGTTGTGAAATTTGAATAATGAAATTTGAATAATAAAGTAAAACTTAAATCAATTCAAAAAAAAAAAGTAAAACTTAAATTATACAACTATAATACTACCTTTGAAGTATCAAACTAATTAATCATAATTTAAACCTGTAATTGACAATTTACACAGTAAATGAAAGAAAAAGAATAAAATTATGGAGTAAAAGGAAAAAAGAGAGGTAGTGAAATTTGAATAATATACTTTTATAATACAACTATAACACTAGCTTTAAAGTATCAAACTAATTAGTCATAATTTAAACCTATAATTGACAATTTACACAATAAATGAAAGAAAAAGAATAAAATTGTGGAGTAAAAGGAAAAAAAAAAAGAGGCTGAGAAATTTGAATAATGAAATCTGAATAATATGGTAAAACTTAAATAGTAACTATAATACTAGTAGTTTCTTTAGTTACCTCCTGCCTAGGGTCTAGTTGCTTCTTACATGCTTTGTTTTGTTTCTTTTTATAATTATCGTGGTTTTACTTTATTTTTTATTTTTGTTTTTTATTTGTCATTTTATTTTTTTTTAGTCACTTACATGGTTGTGCGGACTTTTTCTGCTAATAGTTGCACTCATTAGTCAACATTGCCACTCATATCTTCCTTTTACAGGGTTCTTACTGTTTCGGGATAAAACCAACCGCCTTCTTCTAGCCCTCCATGTGAAGAGAGTATACGGATATAAATTGTCCGTCACCTTCCTTCATTCAAACCCTGCTTTCGGGCAGAATATTAAATTTGATGATGATAAGTGAAATTTGAATCACAAACACATGTTTAGATACTCTACCAACTCAACCTAACCTTTTTACAATTTTTTTCAAAACTTAAAGTGATATCAATTGAAGTCATTAAATCCCTTAATTCTGCCCCTGAGTGAGAGCATGTTTTTGAGGAAGATTGAGATACTAACTCTTCCATTATACTTTCTCCATTCTTTTTTACTTGCAATATAGTTAATTTCAGTACTATTCATCTAGCAAATTAACTTTTATATTGGCGGTAATCTATAAGTTAAAACATAGTCATATGAGATCTTTTTTGAATCATCACGATTCAAAGTTTATTAATTTTGAGTTTTTATAATTTTTCGATATGTGCAATTAGAGATATTAATAATTAAATTTGTACATTGGAGAGTGTGAAAAAGCATATAGTGCAAGTAAATAAGAACGGAGGAAGTATTAAGGAAAAGAAAAAACTATAAATAAAAAATATATTACATTCTTTTTGTTTGCTGTTCGTGACAGGGAATGAGGTACATACATTTTTTTCATTGTTTTTAACTTAAGCTTTTTAAGAAAAAAAATAATGAATATTTGTTTGTTGTTAGTAATAGTCAATAAAACATAAAGCTTTATTCGATTTTTTAACCAGGTCCTTTCTGTTCGCAAATAGTAACGACGAATAGAGTGATATGACCTTTTTTACCAGCTCCGTTGTTCGCTGTTAATAATGATTAACAAATACCTTAGCTTAGATTTGACATGACAATATTTATTTTGATGACTAAAATTTTCCAAAGCTTACTTTGATATTTTAACATTACTCAAACACTGCAAAGTTTTGAGGTCAATCTTAGCCATCATATACTGGAAAGATTTTGTGGACATCCTCCATTGAAGGAACCATGAAGGGCATGCATCTCCAACCCTCTACACCTGCCCTAGGACCACCTAAGCTTCAACCTCTAGCTGTCCACACCATTCACTTTGGCAGGAAATTATTTCCACATACATATCTCTGTTTGAATGAAAGCCACTCGAGACCAGTGTAGGGGAATACATGTTTTAGGAAGACAATCGGAAACCACCAAGGACCCACCCCTCGGTCACCAATGCTAAGGTTTTTAAAGGAAAACCGTACAAACCTCCGATCTAAATAAAGCATTTAATAGCCAATCAGAGAGGAAAAGGAAAAGGATCTCAAAGATGCCAACCTACATGTTGCTAATGCTGACATTGAGGGACACCTCGAACAGCTATCAAACCAATACTAAAAAATGTCTTAATGTATGACCCATCCAGCATAGGAAGGAAGAGGAGGGCAAAGAACGGTTGAGCAAAACACATGTGAAGCTCTCCACCTTAAACCTTTGGCAACATTTCACCGCAACCAAAATTTCAACTAGGCCAGACGAAAGCCCGGCTCAGCGTGACATTTTGTAAACAGCCAACCTCAACCGTTGCCCCATGGGGGAACACAACTTCTTTCTATCTAACAATTAATTCATACCATAACAGTTTCATTTGGTTCCCTTAACCTATTGAATTTTGTATGTGTGCATTTGGAAAATGATTTGACAAGCAGTTTCTCATTCACAAGGTATTACACCTGAAACCCAACCCAAGCTTGCTTATTGTTTCAGATACATAAGCTTCTTTCTAATAATGAATACGAGCTGACTTACATATCATATCATACCAAAAAAGGTCCAAAAAATGATCATATTACTCCTTGGAACACATTATTTGGTGAAGACAATATTCGGCCTTCATAAACAAACAAATGACAAGAACCTAATAACATAATTCGATGAATTTGAAACAGCAGTAATCTTCCAAATGTCTGATGATACAGCAAATGTTTTCACCATCCGGCTGCACAACTCAGCTGCCTGAAATAATATATTGGAAGAATCAATTGACGTTCATTTCTCCTAATAAGATACTAAAAAACTGAGGCACAATAACTTTGACATGAAGTTATTGAAATTGAATGACTAGCAACAAGCAGACTTCACCAGTAAAATTACTAATACTATAAGGAGACCAAAATATCAATCAACAAAATTGGTTCTCCAATATTCAATAATTTAACAGCTCGCAAAAAGCGGGGAAAGCTGGTCATTTTGATTATTCTATGTCCTCCAGCTATAAATACCAATTCATTCTAAGACTACAAACCACAATTCAACAATCCAAGTGGGATAGGTTCTATAAATAAGCATGCGCTCTACAAGCATGCTCTATATTGCATTGTCTCCATTAAAAATTAATGATCAGCACAGTTTTTGTTACTAATAATCCGGTGCATGTTTCTATCCAAGGCTACCCTCATATATGATTTATTTTCCCTTAGTCTCTTATCTAAGTCTATCTGAGCAAAAAAAATTTCTACTCATACCCACCAAAGATGTAATAGTATTAGTATTTTTTTTTCTCTTATCTAAAGGCAACCCTCATATTAGTATTTCTTCTCGCCCAAGACATTAATATCTTCTGCATTTTTTAAGCTACAAAAATTATAACCAAAATGCCCACCTTTTCTATAATCCAATATGATTGATGGATTCAAAGGTTCCATTATTTTGACCGGAACATTAATGGAGATTAAATAGTTTTATTTGACATCTTGATGCTAGAGTGTTGGAAGTATTAGGAGGAAAGTGGTCTTTAATTATGTAATTTTGTTGTGAGATTATTTTTTGGAGTACTGAATTGTAGAAAATAGTTAAGAAAACCTCTACCATTGGGGAGCCATGGTCATGTTAGGGAGTCATAGGGAGAGTCGATTTTCCATTAAAAAGGTGATATTTGATTCAATGGTGTTATATCGGATCAATATCGCTGTTAAATTAAGATTAATGAGTAGGTTTCTCATCCGCAATTTGCCGAAGACTTAGCATATCAACAGCTTCATAGAATTCCATTCTTGGGTAACTCATTAGTTTTCTATCCCAACGTTTGAAACTTTTGCATAGTATTTTTCATATTCTCACTCAAGTTTTGCATGAAGGAAATTAATAAGCATGATATTGTACTATCAAATGTTAGCTTTATACTTCATTTGTTTAGACAATTATACATGTTTTACATATAATATTTATTAGGCTTATTTATACAACTAAACGTGTTTTATAGATATGTATTAGGGATATAATTGTGGTATATTTCAACGCAAATATAAATATGGGCTTAAGCATGAATATTCGGAAATTGATGAATTGATGGATCTATGAAGTAATCCAAGATGATCAGTTGAAGTCCAAGCCACAAAGATAGGAAAAACCAAAAGTTCAACCACAACTCCTGCAGTCGTTGCACATAACTCAAACTCGGGTTCATTTCTTCAAGATAAGGAGACACATTGTGTGAAGCCCAATGCGTGAGGGTACTATACTATAAATCAGAATTATATCTCATCTGGGAATTGAGATTGATTTATCTTTCAATTAGCCTTCCTTATCTTTTTCTAGGGTACTATACTGTAAAAATGGCCCTTGGCCATTCAAAGTTTAATAGTTAGATTTATGTTTCTTTTTTCTCTTTAGCTTTTCTGATCTTTAACTTCCTTATTCTAGTCATAGTATCCCAAGGTTTGCACATTAATATAATTACAAACAATCCTTCTTCATATTATTTGTTAGGTATCACTAAATCACCAATTTATCTGTTATAAATTGATTTTTTTTTTTTTTATTATAGTCATGACTTGTGAGCTAGTTGAAATCAACCTAAAGTGAAATACAACTAAAGTGACAAATATACCTAACTAATAATTGGATAGCATTAAGATAATTAATTACAGAAAAATAATATACTACATGTGTATTAAAGTGTTTTCAGTTAAATTACCTATTTTAAACTGCAATGAATTAAATCTAGACAGACGTTTAGATTGTTCAGGTTTAGTGTGTGATTGGTAGCTTTAAACTTTAATTAAATACTTCCATCATATAAAGTTTAACTAGGTACTAGAAGTAATAAGAAAATAATTAATTAAATTCCATACTAAGTTGTTTAATAAATATTTGAAGGAAAAACATTAGGATCAGTAAATTAATAAAAAACATGCGATAGCTTTAACCAAGTACTTTCTTCATATAAAGTTTTGATATGTTTAGTTTTCTGAATATTTTAAATAATTATAGTTTTTCCATATTTTACTATTGATTTTGGTCACAGATTTCCCCTCTTTTATATAAGTTGGTTTATAATTAATTTTAAACTCTCACTTTCCGTATGGAGATGATACCTACTTGAGTATAACTACTGGACAAAATACAACTTGGGGAACATCAACCACTTTACAGAATATTTGATTATCGATATCACCCTCCAAAACTTTATTACAAAAAGTATACCATCTTGCTGATTTTGCATTGGTAAAAAGGGAGCCCTTTTGTATTCACTTGACAAAACATGAATCAAAATTATGGTACAGATTAGTGGTGAACTTGAAAGACATTACTCATTCACTCACTCTCCATGTTACTTTTGATCGCATAAACTAGTGACACTTTCTAATTCAAGTATAGAATCATACAAATCAACCACATCAAATAACCAACTAAATCATAATTCTATGGAAAAATCAGATGAAATACCTGTCTAATGTCCACCATGTCCATGATCATCATGCCCGTCCCAGGGGTGTCTCCAACCCTAAATGAAGAGCACACGTCCATCAGTGAAATAGTTAGCGAAAAAAAGCATTTCTCAATACCTTATAATAGGGGGACAAATTCACTTCTATAAATTAAAGATTGTAATGGAGCTCACCAATACAACGGGACCATCTTGTTTAGCTCTGTAAAGAACCCAAAACCTAGAAAGTTCAAACATCAGCTCATTAGAGACATTTCACTAGTTAGAAATCATGTACGAAGTTCACATGTTCCAAGATCATTAACAGGTATTTAATCAAACAAATCTACAACCAATTCAATAATAACTACTGGTAATCACGGTGCATCTTTAAAAGGCAAAATGGGACTAGTAAGTATCAAGCCAACAACACATCATATTGTGGAAGTGACAAAAACTTGAATAAAATGACTTCCAAAACATGGCTTCCAAAAACCATCATTAAGAGAGTTATATTGATCGTTGAGGTTCAACAAATTTTGAGCAAAACCTAAGACTAGCAAAGAGCACGATTGATCCAAGGGACAATTTAAAGCAGCAAATCAGAAGAAGACTTAAAATAAACGCGTCAAGTTAATCACAGCAGCATTCCAAGTCACTCCCACCTAGGCATGCTTTTAGGGAGTCATATTTTTGCAACCTTACCCTTATTAGTCATAACAAAGATTCGCTTGCAAACATTGAGAACAATTTCACACAACTAAAAAATGCGGTTAATTTGAGGAGTAATTTTAATACAATAACTGTAAGGAAAAATAACCTAGAATAATCCAACCTTTTCATGATTTTCCTACAATGATCTCACCTACTGATTAACTGATAAGTGCAATTATTTAACTTTTTCATGATTTTCTTAGCCTAGAATAATCCAACTTTTTCATGATTTTCCTACAATAATTTAATTTCACCTATTGATTAACTGATAAGTGCAATTATCTAACTTTTTCATGATTTTCCTACAATAATCCAACTTTTTTCATGATTTTCTTAACCTCTTATTGAGGGTGAAGCGGCAATTAGCTTAGAAATTACAACTTACATGTTTTACAAATCAACTTTTACATAACCAAAACCATGTCTTGACACAAAATTGACTCACAAACCCAAACTTTATCTAAAATTCCAAAGCTTAGGTGGACATTATATAACTTTATATAGTTACAATAGTCACATATTTGTCATCGCTATTCACTGCCTCTTCTACCTGTATCGTTTATACATTTTTAAATGATCCCTATGCTTGACTAATGTGAGTGTAAGATGCAGGTTTCAGATATTTGCAGGTCCTATCCTTGAGAACTTTTTTAGAGCCGAAGGACTCTTATGACCGCCCTCTCCTTTTGGGTATGAGACGCCGTCGACCTTCCTTCTCCGGACCCTGATCATAGAGTATCTATGTGCGGGAACACTGGGTATGATGATGATGATGATGATGATGAGTTACAGTAGTCACATAGAAAAACTTTTGTCGATTAGCAAGAGAAGGTGTACATTATATACTTCTAAACTATCCTTCTGTAGGCCTGTTACATCTTGTCTATTCAAAAGAAATTTGTCGATTAGCGAGAGAAAGTGTACATGTACATTATATAATTCTAAACTATCCTTCGGTAGACCTGTTACATCTTGTCTATTTAAAAGAAAAACAACAGTTAGGAACTAACTATCTAACCTAATACCATTTATATCTCAAGTTCATGAGCACAGCCATACATCTTATTTCCTTTGAGCTATACATACCCAATTTGCTGAAGTCAGCTAGTTCAGCAGCATATGACGTGTGATTGGATTCTAACCATGTTTTAAATACTTTAAGCATAGAGCATTTTAAGCATGATGCATCTGATCTTTAATGACTTTTGCCTCACTTGAGCATCCCACAGTAAGGCTATATGTAATATCACGGACATTCTTGCAAAGCACTCTAAGGAGCATTCAACTACTAGTACGACCCAATACATATATAACTAATTCCATACATTTTGCTACTGTCAGTGTCAATTATCAAGATGGTAGTCAGTGCAACCCATTAGCTCACAAAATGACATTTAATAAAAAGCATTCACGATGAGATTCTTAGTAAGTCGCGTCTATGAGCAATGTAGTGAACAGGCTTGCTTGACCATCATATCAACCTTGACATCAGTAATTGAGAATCAAGTCTAAGTTGTAAATAAAAATGGAGAACCAATAGCAATTAATTCAATACACTAACCCAATTTTGATTGAATTTCTAAACAAGTTTAGTTCAGCATTGCATTAAGCTACCTCCTCAGGTCACTCACCAAACCAACAAAACATTATCTAAATAATAAAAATAAATCTTAGAAATTAAAGCTTCAGCTTTTCTGACTGAAAGATCACAAAAATCTCAACGCTGACCAATTGCACGAATCAGAAACACATCAAAAACTTGAATTTGTAAAATTCGAAGAATAAAAACAATAATCAAACAATCGTAAACCTAAAATGAGAAATCAAAATGACAATCAACGAAGAAAATAATTAATTAGGGTTTGGGAATAGATAAAAATTGGAACGGCAGAAATAAAAGAAAAGAAAGGTAAGTTACCACATAAGAGCGCACATGCCCTTGCCGGTGACGGAATGCCATCGTTTAGGACTGTGAAGAGTCATGCCTTTGTAAGTTGTTCCATGACCTCCATGTCCACCTCCCATCTTTTCTCTCCTACACCTTAGTTTTTCGGTGCGTCTTTCTCTGAAACTCCGACAAAATTTTGAATCAGACAAATTTACTCCGTTGTAAACTCAATAAAATTATATTCCATTTTCAAGTGGATATAGGGCTAAAGAAAGTTTGCTCTAAAGTGTAAATCAAATCGGATTAAATTGAAATTTTAGTAATTTGTTGGGTCTACGGTTTAAATGGACTGATTTGGTTTTTTTGTTTCAAATTAAATCATGGTTTACGGTCCGGTCTTGGTTTTTTATTTTTCAGACCGGACCGGATCGCAAACCGTAATAATTTTGTTTTTAAAAAATTAAGTTGCTACCTAGATATAGTAAGATGTAGATATTTTTATATAGGAATACATACATGAAAAATGTTGATGTTACAACTAATTACAAATTATTATATTTTTTAATTGTATGTGCGAAATATTTGCATAAATACATGTATTAATTTGGATAAAAAAAATATAAACAAAAAGGTCATCTCATTCTGGATAGGTGGACAGTAATTTAAATATACTATCGTCATTTTTTAATAAAATTATTATTTATTTATATATTATATAGAGTTTATTTGTTTTAATATGTAATTAAGTTATTTTAATAATTGGTTGTTGTTTTTTAATTTTTAAATAGTTATTTTTTTGTTATTAATTAATAAGTAATTACTTTTACTAATTATGCAATTTTATGTTAATTCATTATTAGTTATATTGTTATTTTAATTTTAAATTACGTAGTAATATTACTGGAAATAGTTGTAGAGACAAGGATTCCTTGCAAGGTTTATTGTCTGGCAATAGATCTAGACGTACGCTTATCCTTGTAAGATTTGAAAAAATGGGTGTATTGTTGGATATAAAATAGTGATGGGTATGGCGGTAAATTTATGTTTCGCTCGGAAGCTTCAGCTAGATGGGGAGGTAGAGGGGGTCTAATAGTGTAGGAGGTGAAGGGGGGAGGGATAAATGACTAGGTGGGAGACGATCGGACAAGGGTTTGGGAAGGGATATGGGGTTGGCACACAAATGGGGAAGGAGGAGGTGATTGAGTTGATTAGGAATTGGGTGTTTATTATGTTGATAGTGGTGGCTCCCGGCTTAAGGTGTGGGGAAGGGCCGGTTGATAATGGGGAAGGAGAAGGGCGAAGGTAGCCAATGGTGGAAGGGTTTTCATATTTTTAATATTTTAAATAAATTATGTTTTTCTTTTAAACCAAATTAACTACAATTGTAAGTTGCTAACAGGCCATGAATGTCAGTGGAAAACTACTTAAAAGTTGGTTTAATTCATGGTTAATCAATAGTTGATATTATTATTGCAAAGAAGTTGAAAAGTTTTATTATTCACGATAATTTTTCCTAAGAAAAATAAACTAGAATAATCTAATTTTTTTTTTATATTCGTATAATAATCCCAATTCTATCAATTAACCATGTATATTCTCACGTATTTACTCATTTAACCGGTATTATTGTTGGCAAAATACTGATTGGTTATTGTAAGTAACAATGTAACTTTTGCACTCATTAGATCATCATTTATGATGATCTAATAAAAAGGTCATCTCATTCTCTCTCCTAAAAGTTTATCTTTAAACCTAAATTTATTAAGAATGACCTCTTTTAAAAAGATCATCATCTTTTCTTTCTTATTTTTTAGTTTTTATCTACCTTTCTATACTTTCTCTTCCTAAATTTATCTAACATTTATCTTTATTTTTTATTTAATTAAAATAGATCTACTTTTTTTATTAATTAATAAATTATTCTTTTAATAAAAATGATATTTTTAAAAATTTTAATAAATATAAATGTAGATATTAATAATAATTAAGGAAAATTTGTTAAATTCAAATAAAGATTACAATGCGCATACATAAAATAAATACACAAATTAAAAAACTAAAATTTTAAATGATACATTAAAATGCGGTTCCTTCCAAACTTTTGCCAAATTTTTTCAACGAAGTCATCTTTTAAGGATAAATGTGTTTGTCAATCTTCAACATCATCCTTATTTGCCAACTAGTATCGGTTGATATAAATAATTCTATCTGCGTAATACTCAAACTCATGATCAACGACTATTTCAAGAATTAATGGTGCAACACCAGCTCGACCTTGATATTGCCCTTTCCATGCTACTAGGCAATTCTTTCACTCCTAATGCATGCAATCAACACTACCAATCATGCTAGGGGATCCTCGTTCTTCACTAAAGACCAATAATCTCATCAAATCTCGTGGTGTTGGTTTTCTCAAATAATGTTTCCCAAATTGGTTGATTATTCCCTTCGTGAAATAAGTAAGTGCTTTTCATGTTATGCTTTCGCTAATTCGAAGGTTTTCATTAACTTGATTAGCAACAACCCCGTATACTAGCTTACAAAGAGCTGTAGTACACTTTTGTATAGCACTTAGACCTTTTTTTACCAGTTGCATCAATGTTGGTAGTGAACCATGGACCGTTGTTGGTGACAACTTCCATTATCCGTAAAAATATATGTTTCCTTATCCTAAACCTGCGTTGAAACAATCGAGTAGAATATGTCGGATTTTCAGCAAAATGGTCATTAAATACTTAGAAATGACCTTTTGAATGGTCTCTTTTGAATTCAAACTTTTTTGTTGGTTCTCACCCTCGGTTATAGTGTTGAAACAATAGGAGGATTAGTGTATTGAAAGGCATCATATTATCTATTAGTTTATTCTTTTCATTAGAAAATGAAGAACTTGAAGTGGATGAGGAAAATTGAACTTATAAAAAGTTTGGGAAATTCCATGTGGTAACCCTGAGGTTTTGAGTTTTCCACGTGGTAACCAAAACTTTTTAAAAATCCACGCGGTAACCCCAAGGTTTACGTAATTTTTCCATCGTGACCTTTTTGCATATAAAAACGTTAGTAAACGTTAATTTTGAAGCCTTATGGATATTGTATGCCTATTTATGCGACCCACCATTTCAATTGCCATCAGTTTCAACTTTTTCCCCAAAACATAAACCTCAACTCTAACATCTTTCATCCAAATTATATTTTTTCCTCCAAATGCAAGATTGTGGCGTTTGTGTTTATATATTGAGGGAAAAGGTTAAAAATGATGATATTTGCAATGGTGAGTCGCATAGATAAGCATACAAGAGCTTTAAAGCTTCAAAATTAATGTTTTCTAACGTTTTACTAACATTTCATGTGCAAAAAGGTCATGGTGGAACAATTTGGTAAATCTCGGGGTTACCATGCGGATTTTTTAAAAGTTTTGGTTACCACGTGGAAAACCCAAAACCTTAGGGTTACCACGTGGAATTTCCCAAAAAGTTTTGAAGTTATACATCCAACTAAATGTGGATGTGCATATATATAGGGCTGCACACGGTCCGGTCTGGTCTGGTTTGACAGAAAAATCAGACCAGACCAGAAATTACGGTCTGGGAATTTTTTAGACCAGACCAGTCAAGACACCAGACCGGACCGGACCAGACCGTTCTAGACCGGTCTGGTCTGGTCTGGTCTACGGTTTTTTCTTTTTTTATGTGTTTTTAAATTTTAAATATAAGATAATGTATGCATTTATACATACGTAAATATTAATATATATATTTCGAGTCATTAATTGAGGTTACGAAAGCCTTCAAATACATACATTACCATAAAAAATTACATCACCAAAATAATACCAAAACTCACATAAATCAGAAAAATTAAAAAATAATACCAAAAAATCAGCACCATAATAATACAAATAATCACTTCTTTTTATATAAACCTTATTCAACGTCATAATAATAATCACATAAACCAGAAAAATCAAAAAATAATACCAAAATAATACCAAAAAATCAAAAAAATAAAATAGAAATAATACCAAAAAAAACTGGCCCAGAAAAATCTGAAGAAGAAGAAGACAACAACCGTAAACCTTGGAAATAGAACCAAAATAATACCAAAAAAAATTATACCAAAATATTACCAAAAAAAACTGAAATAAAACAGAAAAATCAAAATAATCAAGCCATGAAAGCTTGGGAGTGGAGATGGTCGATCGTCGATCTCACGGTGGAAGAAGACAACCTGCGGCTGCCCAGAAAAAAAGTAAGAAAGATTTGAAGAAGGAGAAGATTCATGAAAGCTTAAAAGAATGAAGATTACCTCATGTAGAATGGAGATGGTGGATTGGAGTATAATAAATTGGTGGAGCAGGATGGTGCGCCGTTCTCAAACTCAAATCAGTAAAATGAAGTTGGGAAGTAGGGTTTTTGTTTTATATACTACTTGGAGTTGGGTGGGCCAAAGTAAATTAAGATAAGAGTATCTTAATTCTTAAAAGTCCTACTAAAGTAATTAAATATATATATACCAGGCCCTTATTTTATATACGGTTTACGGTTACGGTTTACGGTTTTCCGGTCCGGTCTGGTCTGGAAATTTTAAAACCTAGACCAGACCGGAAACCGTAATTTTTTTTAAAAAAAAACCGGACCAGACCATTCAGACCGTAGACCAGACCAAATACTTAAATTACGGTTTGGTTTACGGTTTAGACCAAACTATGTTCAGCCCTACATATATATAATATAATGCATGCCAAAAGGTGATGGAAATGAGAAGACTAGTGCATGCTTAGATGATGGAAAGAAAAAGACTAGTGCATGCCAAAAGGTGATGGAAATGAAAAGACTAGTGCATGCCAAAAGGTGATGGAAAGGAAAAAAAACTAATGCATGCTAAAAGGTGATGGAAATGAAAAGACTAGTACATGAAAATCTTACATAATTAAAACATCATTTTAAAACATTACATAATTAAACCATCCTTACAAACAATCATCATATAAATTATATAATACAAAAACATTTTTGCCACATGGCCTTCTAACAAGTAATGTTTTGCCGCCCAAATTGCATGAATGACACGTGGCATCCCTACAAGAAGTTGTTCATGTATAAATGTATTAGGCTAAATCAGGAAAAAATGATGATTGTCTTAAATACTACTACAATTTAATGTCATTAATCAATTATTATTATCAATCAATTATATTATTTTAAAACCATCTTGCTTAATTGACGCCCATATCTTTAATGCAATTTCATTTCTCACCCATTACCCAAACATAGGAAATTAACTTGCCAATTTTACTTGGTGAGTAATTTTATTTGTCAATTAGGAATCTTGAAATCATAATTGACTTGGTTGAATTGCCTATTGGAAATAAGAATAAGAAGTTTAATTACTTGCCTATTGGTGAGTAATTTTATTGGTCAATTAGGAATCTTGAAATCGATAATTGACTTTTTTTTTTTTGAGATAAAATCGATAATTGACTTAGTTGAATTGCCTATTGGAAATAAGAATAAGAAGTTTTATTACTTGATAAGTAACTTTAACAATATATTTATAATACAACTCTAAAAATATTTCAAAATTTTAGCCCACTATTAGGCTATATTTTATATCACTAATATAGGAATACACCAATATTTTATAATATGTTCACATTCTAACAATATTGTAACATAATTGATACTCCCTCTGTTTTCATATGTTCTTCTCACTTTCCCCATTTGGAAATTTTTAAAAGTTCTTCCCATTTAGAATCTTTCTATTTTAGTAACCAATAGAATTCAAGGAAATTATTACACTTACACTTTAATTTTAAATAATTAATTTACATGTTAATTCCCAATGCATTTACTTTACATACACCCAATGAAATTTAATGATATTATTACACTTACACCATAATCAATAGAACCTTTATTTTTTATATTATTTTACTCAACTCTCATAGTATCTATTTTGTAATTATAGTTTTTATTGGTTTCTTCCCCGATTCCAAATGGGAAGAACAAATGAAAACGGAGGGAGTATAATAAATTTTGAAATATTTATTCATTGATACGTCAATTATAAAATATTGGTATATGTTATGTCTAGATTAAATATTTCTTATATTGTATAAATCATATAAAATATACAAGTATAATAATGTAAAATATTATCACTAAAGTTGGCAAATTAGGAATCTTTGTAAAAATCATAACTTATTTTAGGAATGTCACGTAATATAACTTAAATATTATTTAAAGCAATAAGTATATGGAACATAACATTGTTATATAATTTAAATTATGAATTTTAAATTTGACCAGAATATAGCATAATAAATTAGAAATATTAAATTTGGTAATTAACTTATTGATTCATTTAAGAAAATGAGTTATACTTATATTAGGTAATGAGAATAATACGCCCAAATTAAAATTGTTTAGTTGATCGAAGTTCTTATTCTCATTTTAACATCAACTACTATCATCATACACTATATTAATTTTAATGTATAGTAATGAAAAATATGAGTGAATATGAAAGTGACAAGAATAATTTTTTTATTGGCCAGTATTTATGGCAGGAGTATTTATGGCCAGGACTTTTTAAATACGGCAAGATTATTTATGACCAGGGATTTTTAATGTATAGTATAGTAATTATTTTACTATTAATTTTAATGTGTAGTAATGAAAAATATGAGTGAATATGAAAGTGACAAGTATAATTTTTTTATTGGCCAGTATTTATGGCCAGGACTTTTTAAATACGGCAATATTATTTATGACCAGGGATTTTTAATGTATAGTATGAGATCGGGGATTTTGACCAGTAATTATTTTATATATGGCAATAATAGTATAGTGATTAATTTATTTATGACCAAGAATTTTGACAACTGAGACAAAGTTTCTACAATTTTAAAACGGTAGGATTATTTATGACCAAAGATTTTTAATGATTATTATAGTAATTATTTTATTGGCCAGTATTTATGGCAGGAGCATATATGGCAATAATGAATTTGAATACATTACACTTTTGATATTTTTTAAAAACCGCAGATTATTATATGGCAAGAATAAATATTCTATTGGCCAGTATTTATGGCAGGAGTATATATGACAAGAATAAAATTGCATACATTACAATTTTGACAATTTTAAAAATACCGCAGATTATTATAATACCCGGATTATTATATGACAAGACTAAATATTTTATTAGCAAGTATTTATGGCAGGAGTATATATGGCAAGAATAAAATTGTCATGAACAACAATATAAAAGCATATTTTGATCAATTTAATTAGTTGCTCATAACATTTCTCTTTTCTCAAACTTCAGTAATATTTTCAATAATAACATTGAGTTTAAATTACATTAATGAAATACAGAGTGATAGGGAAAATCAATGCAAAGGTCATACATATGTGGGAGTATAAAGAGAAAGATGTTACCACATCGATTTACTTAATCCTGGTGGACGAAAATGATACATCTATAATGACTTCAATGGGAAAATTTACAATGGCATATTATTCTAATTCCTGTGTGTTAGAAAAGTCATATTTTATTGCAAATTTTGGTGTTAAACCAGAGAAAGATATAAATAATTTATCACGCACCTTTATTTAATATTTTCGTTCGTATAAAATTTCACTAAAATATCAACGTATTAAAAAATCCGTGCATTGCACGGGTTTCTATCCTAGTAAATTCTACTAAAGCAATAGAAGAATGTGACAAGTGTCACAATTTTAAGAGTTATTTTTCCGCCTAATTCTACTTAAATTATTTTAGGTAGTTTTTTAAATTTAATTTTATTCCATTGATTTGCTTAATTAATTTAACTCATATTTGATTTCGCCTTATATGTTTTTTTCATTGATGCTTTAGTTCTCTTCTACAATATTCTTTAATGTCCAATTTTTTTCTCATACTTTTCCAAAAGTTTTTATCATTTCGTGCTTAGCACGGGTATGTACCTAGTACATTATTAAAACATAATTAATACATAATTAAAACATTACATTATTAAACCATCATAAAAAAATACATAATTAAAACATTACATAACTAAACCATCTACTGACGATTGTAATTTTGAAAGTATTGTCCAAGTTGAACCATCATATCAGCTTCCTAAGGTTGAAGAGTTTCCTTTTTTGCTTAATGTTTGATATATATTCCCAATTCATTCATTATTCTTCCATTTGAAGTTGTTTTTGTTTTTTGGCTTCTTTTTGTTTTTGAAGTTCTGTCTTCTTCTTCATTATTTCTGAATTAAGTCGAAAACTCTCTCCAAATGTACTCAAAGCTTGAATTGATTGATCTGCGACCATTTTCCCAATCATGCAAGCCTTAGTCTTCTTCACACCCTTGAGGCGAACAGATGATCTCCTTGAGGTTCACTTGTTGGAGTTTCTGAATCTTCTTCAATCATTGATCTTTTCCCACTACTTTCATTACTAACACCACCAACTGGTTATTAATCCAATGATTTTTTTATTACTTTCTACCACTTGCTTCCACTTGTTATATAGTTCGTTAAAATTTTCCATTATTGCTCAATCAAGTTAAAATTACCGTGTTATCTTTGATGGATTAAATGGGCTTCTTTAAGGAAATTTTCGTCTCGCATGCCACTCTTCTTCCTCCTAAGAGCCTTGTCATAACTTCCAGACCACATCAAGCATGCTAGAGCAACTCTACCCCAACGACATTTAAGCATGTCGGCAGTTCTTCGTGGGATCAAATGGGATTGTTTCATCCTCATTACTTCATAAGCTTCCTTTACTTTTTTCCAACTGATCACTCTTATCTTTTGGTTGGTGCTCACAATTGGATCTGTATTTGTGTTCATGACTAAACATACGAGAGCAATATCTTCAATCACTACAAAAAAACATATGGGTTTTAGACGCTAAAGCACGGAGCATTTAGACACTTTTTTGCGTCTAAAATAATTTTTTAGACGCTTTTCCAAGCGTCTAAAAATCAAGTGTCACAAAACTTTTAGACGCTTGTTTTAGACGCTTTTTGCTGTCAAAAATAGGTTTCTTTTAGACGCTTTTTTCCGTTACAAGACGTTTTCCGTCTTACTTTTTCATATGTTATCTGCTTATTTGTGACAAAGAAAAGCGTCTAAAAAGTGGATTTAGACATTTTAAAGCGTCTAAATTAGTTGAATTTTAGACGCTTTAATGCGTCTTAAATATTTGTGTTTTTTAGACACTTTAAAGCGTCTAAAATATTTGTGTTTTAGACATTAAATGGTCAAAAACACTAAAAATCTAACCATAGTAGTTTTGATTTGTGACTTCCAAAAGTGTCTAAAAGCCCTTTACCTAGTTAGTGAATTTGCTTGGGTACTTTTCCATTAAAAGCAATGTACAATTTTTCTCATCAAACTCATGGCATATAATTTTTCACTCATCAACTAAAAAATATATACTTAAAATAAAAAAGCAATTCACAATTAATTAATTTCCACATGTATATATATGGTGCAAATTACCATGGACAATATATACGCTCAAAAATCAAAATATCTATATATTCATTACAACAAATTTAAAAGTGTATCCAACATGACAATATAATATATCCATGACAATATACGCTCTAGCAAATCCAAATTCTTAATACCATTCTACACTCTTAGGCTACCTTCGACCTACAGTTTTTGTCTTTAAAGCTACTCAAAGTCCAAAACAGAACAGGTTTCCCATCCTTACATCAATCTTAATGAAATTTCTTACATCAATCTTCCATCCTTTGTTCTCCACTTTAACCTAAAAAAGCAAAAACACATGGAAATTAAGAAAATTAAGAACCGAACAATTATACATTTATTAGGAATAAATGAAATTCATAAAAAAAAAAAACATAAGCAAGACCCAAAAAGTAGAAATTAAGAGAATAATTTGGAAAATGTGGGCAATCTCAATGCTTCACAGAAGCACTGTAGCCTCCATTTCCAGAACTAGAGAAGATTATTACAATTACAATTACAATTACAATTCAACACTCTCATGTAAATGTTTGTTAATAAAAACAAAAGCAAATCATCAAACCTACCTCCTCCTTCAAGTATGTGTTGTCTGTGATGTAACAGAACTCCTCCACCTGAGGTGCACATATTTTTTCATATTTTCTGCACAATTTTTAATTTCTTCAGGATCGAGATTTAGCACTGGCACTGTCCTAGAAAGATATCCCAAGCCGATCACGAATAGTACGTCTCCTCAAAGCTGAAAGACATGTTTCTAACAGAGTTTCAGGAATTTCAAGTGATGACTTATTGCTCAAAAGGCAAATTACCATTCAAATATTAGTTGCATTGCATAGGCTGGGATATAATCAATGTGCAGAAAAGTACAGGCATGCGATTTACTTACGCCAATATCTTCTCAGCTGCAACCCTTGCAGCAGACACAATACTAAAGCTGGGAAGCCACTTCACAGCACGGTTTGGCTCAGCGCGCAGTGGAGAATGGATTTTGATAAGCTACAGACAGGATAACGAAAAAAGTTAAGAACAATTTTTTCTGTTTCTAAAAGAATGTGAAACACTTCTTTCCTCTTTTCTTAGCTTAGTGTAAAATAAGCATATGAGCCCCCACTAAGATGCAAAAGTTTCAACAAGACAGTTCAAATTCTAATAGCTTTCAAAAACCGTACATGTAACATCTTTAAAGGACGACATGAGTGTCGTTCATGCTCTATTCACATTTCAATATTAAAGAAAATAAGATAAAAGCACATGATACTCACACCCAAGCATTCCATCATCTGGTAGTATGCTCGGCCATGTAAAGGAGTATGGCCTCCTCGAGATTCAGAGAAATATCTAGTCCTGAGATTGTTAACAAAAGTCAATCAAAGCAAGAACTAATGCACTTTCATCTCCATCACAATACAAATTGGAAGCTCATAATAATGACAGCATGATTATCAGTATTACCATTCTTCATAGCCTGGATCAACTGTGAAGCCATAAATATCTACAGTATCACATACAGAGAGAGCAAACTCCAGCGCCTTAAGTCCTTTTCCTTTGGCTGATGAACCAAAGGACGTTCCTAGCATGAGATATACAGGGTTAAGAATGGGAACTTCCTGCAAAAGGAATTGAAAGGGATTTAAAACAAAAACTCAGTCAAGATAGCTCCAGATAGCGAGGAGACACTAGCTCTGGAAGTGAAAAAATCATGAAGGTTTTTGATATCTTATAATAAGCATCACTCTACTAGTTTTCAAGCAAGCAATCCGACCCTCTAAAGCACACTCCCTTTGGCCATAGTTATTATCAAAAACAATATTACTCCCTTGGTTAACCAACATAACGTTTTAAACAAAAGGATAGAATAAAACAAAAAGGAAATCCAGACCCATAAAAATCGCAACCTCCCAAGTCTTTATGCATGGTCATGGAGAATTATGGAGAAGAGCATTAAGCTCAATCTACAAATGACTAAGTAAATGAAGGTGCTGCAAGCCTGATGCTAATTAGGAAGCTCATAAAAGATAGAAAGCAATGAAATACAAACCCGTATCATTTTGCTCATTATATCATGAATAGTTGTTTTAACGATCAAAGCTTCCTTTCCAGCATCTACCTTTCCGAATCCACATTAATTATTATCAAAGAAACTGCCTGATAAGGTTAGGAAAAATGAAAAGGCAAGGCAATTTCTCAATGTTTGACGGTAATCGTTAATAGATAGTCTTTGACAAAAAAAAGTAAATTTCGTATGTTGTTTAAGACAAAAGTAAGCTTTTTATTGGTAGTTTCAAACTATTTTCTCTAAATTAACAATCATTAATATCATACAAAATTATCTAAACTATATCATCCCACTCTAGATATAATTCACATATGACATAACATGACTTTTCATCAATCACCCCTAAACTTAACAAAATTACAATCACATTGAAACCACAAGAAAAAAAGGAAAACAATTAACTTTTTTATTGTAATGCAGAAAATTGGGAAAATTAGCAAGTGGGTCTTTAAGGGAAGAAGCTGCTTTGATTAATAAGTATGAGCATTTTTTTGATAACAATCAATAATAGCATCATAAGTAACACTGATAAAAGTACTTGGGATAGGAAATAATGGCGAGCCAAAATAAAAAATAATATGCAGACAAGCATACATCCAATCAATTCCATTCAATAAGGCTTTCTGCAAAGCAGAATGATATATTTATAAAATGGAAGCATTTAAATGTGAAAAAAAAGAATAAGACAGAGAGTATACCTTGCAAATGTTGTCGAATAAAAGCAACGAGCAGTAGCAAGGAGAAAGGCAGAACCTGCTCAATCCAGCGAGCAGCCTGTTGAATGTCGTAACGTTGATAATTAGCATCACGATTGTTTGCAACAGCACCATCAGCAGCGGCCTCAGCATCAGCACTAGAACTAGAGAAGATCGTCATTTCGATACCACCAGTAAACACTAGCAACATGAAGAGTGAACAAAGTACAGATACCAACCAGAACTGGCATTTTCCCCTCTCCCTGTATCATTAGAAAGTTAATAAATATGGATAACAGGCCAAGAACTTCAGTAAACCCGGAAAAAGAATTGAAGTACCTTAAGAGCAGTTTGCTTACGCAGGATGTCATTTGACTTGAACATAAAAACAGCAATCCAAATAGTCACAAAAAAACCTGTAATCAATGGAAAAGTATAAACTCAGTGCATCAAGTAAGATTGTGAAGAAATAAGAAGTGCAAACTAAGCAGCCCTGATGAAAGCATATAGCACACCAACAAACAGCACATCTGTACATTTTAACATTACTTAACTTCAAAATCAGAAACATAAACTGTAAAATAGAATTGGGAGATGTGATCAGGCTTATAATCACCAGCAACGAAATAACATGGGACAATGAAACATTGACATACAAACTGACACAGGGGTCTCGACAATAGATTTATACGAAGAAACTTAACATAACAATCACAAAATGAAAAGGTTTAAATGGACTGGAGTAGAACAAGGAAGCAAACAGTGGAAATCAACAACAAGAATAGACAGCGAACGACCAAGAATGTAAAGAACAATAGAAGGATGGTTGGCTCTCAATCATAGATGAAAAAATCAAGGCAAAGTCACAGTAGTAACATGGCATGAAAATTTATGAGTGAGGATACAACTAGGGATCAATGATGTTGCAATGTGTTGACATTTGCATTCCAAGAGGTGCAGAATGTTTACTCAAAGGGTCAACAAATCCGCAAAAGATACTCAAACCATAGCCAAATTAAGTGTCCTCAAACCTTTCTCATAGCACTTTATCATATCGAGGGAACAAAAATCTACTTCACAAGCTTTTTATTAATTAGAAAAATAATCACAAACGTTTTTAAACATTTGAGGCCCCAATTGCAAATATTCTTCAATTTCTCCCAATTTGCAACTGAATTTTTCTGTTTGTCAAATCCCAAACCCTAAAATTAAGAAATCAATCGAAACCTTCAAAGGCAAAGATTAGAAATGGCGACGGCATAATCAGAGTACGAAAAACCAGTAATGATGGTGGGAATCGGTGAAAGGGAAGAGAGTCTTAATGCGGTAGAATGGGTACACTTGCCCTTTTAAGATCTTAGTTGTTCATGCTACCCTAAATTTTCATTCAAAATTAAAACCCTAAGTTTTTCATCCCTAAATTCAAATGAAATTATAATCTGGAAGTTCTGAATTACCTAAAATGAAGCCAAGAAATGCAGAATTCCAAAATTTCACCTAAAATAAAGCGAGACAGGAGCAATTCAGCAAGGGAAGGTGAATTCAAATGACGATGTTGACGATTGATATCGCTTTTCTTTCCTTGTTCTTTCGCTCTTGAGGTTCTTGTGTTTCAGATGAAATGCAAGCGGTGTGCAGCTCCAGGAAGATCAGAAGAGCAAGCGGCGTGAATTTTTCAGATGAAGAAGAAGTTCTGATGAATTGAAGATCAAGAAGATCAAGAAGTGGAGACGGTTTTTAATGCGTATTCGTGTTGTGCAGTTCTGATGAATTGAAGATCAAGAAGTGTAGACGGTTTTAGAAAATTTTGAGAGTAATAATTTATTTTAAAATTTTTGAACTTTTTAATATTGTAATGCCGCGCGTTATGCTGTGTTAAGTTTATTCTAATTTTTTAAAATATGCCGCTTAATTTTCGAGAATCTTGATCCCGCTTTAATTTCTTAATTGTGCCATCAAGTTAGTTTTTTTCATTAATTTAATTAATTTTCTCATTTTGCATTCGGGTTCTTAGACGCTTAATAAGTTTATTTTTTTAACTATTATATGCGTCTAAAAAAAATGTCTAAACGACTTCCTTTTTTTTAGACGCTTTTTGTTGCGTCTAAAAAAAACCGTCTAAAGGCTCCATGTCAAACCTAATTTAAATCCTGGCTTTGCCTCTTAAGATGAGGAATAACAGGTGAGAGAAATTGATTTGAAAAAGCAAATGAAGATGGGTGAGGAAAAAAGAAATCATTAATTAGTCACGTGTCAGTCAACATTAGGTATTTTTTGACAAAAAACTTTTATTAGATAATTTTTAATCTTTTTTTCCTATATAACATCACAAATTCTTGTGAAAGACGGTTTTTATGAGAGACAATCTCTAATTGAACTAGCCCATAAAAGAAAATATATAGTAAAAATAGATATTAAGCTTTAATGGATTGGGTCTAAAAAACGTCTTTCAGAAAGACGGTCTCTCAAGAGACTAGCTGATATAATATAATATTAGTAAATATTGTTAATTATCATCAAAACTCAAATCAAATATTAAAGTTGATTGATTTCAAGCTAATTACTATACTACCCCTATAAATACCACTCCAAAGTCCAAACTATAAATATCTCTTCCGTTATCACTATAAGTTCTCCATTACAGTCCCTCTCTCCAATCTTTAATCTTTGATACCTTATTTCCCACAATGGATGAAATATCATCTTCTTCTGATACATCATCTTCTACTAGTACTATTACATACACATCCGTTACTAGTCCACCCCCGAACTTACTGATCAAGTCCTCAGAAGGAGATGTATCGGAACTGGAACACAACGTGGCATCACCCGAAATGGGTGCATACAAACGTCTTCAAAACGACAACGTATTAGAGTTGCCAGAAATAAACCCACATATTCTATGTAAGGTTATGCATTACTGCAACATGCATGCTAAATACTATCCAGAGCAACTCAAGATTTGGGATCAAGAATTCGTAAAGAATGAAAGTATGGATACACTTTTTGATCTGATTAAGGCTGCTAATGATATGAATATTACGTCTTTGATTAATTTGAGTTGCCAAACTATGGCTGACCGTATCAAATTTATGGATGTAAAAGAGGTTAGAGAGATGTTTTGGGAAGTTGGGGATTTTACACCTCAACAAGAACGGGATTTCAGAATAAGACATCGTTGGGCTTTTAAGTGATCCGTTCTTTTTTTTTTTTGTACTATTTTGTCGTTTTATGAATTTCTTGTTTTTTTAAAGGTTTTTTTGTTATAATTTTCTAAGGTTTCTTGAAATTATGCTCTAATTGTGGTTGTATTGTGCTATCCCATGTAATTCTTCTGCTTTAACTTTAGTAAAAATTGACAATAATAATCTTTAACTTTTTGTATATTCGCTGTAAATAATTCAATTTTTTTACTATTTTTTAATAGTCTAATTGTGAATAATTCAACCTTTATTTTTGTTTGCTAGCAGTATATCCTTTTATTACTTATTATTAGTAATATGGTTTATTATTAGTAATATGGTATGTTGTGGGTAAATTTATCGCAAAGGTTAGATTATTAGAAAATAATCTAAATAAAAATGAAATTATTCATAACAAATGAGTGAAAGGTTGTATTATTAATTGTAGATTTGGCCTTAATTTATATAGAAGTAAAAAATACACAAAAACTTGTGTGAGATCGCCTCACTTGTAAGACGCATCTTATTAGGCCGGCTCAATTGTACTTTTTTTTTTTTACCAATTTCATAAATTAACATGCCAATTTCAAGAGTTAAAAGAATAATTTTAAGACTTAAAAAACCAATTTGAAGTATTTGAAATTGGCATTTTAAGACATACAATTTGACAATTTTAAGACTTAAAAAGTCCATTTTAATACTTAAAAAACCAATTTTAAGACTAAAAAGATCAATTGCAGGATATTAAATACTCATTTCAGGTTTATAATATGATTTCTCAAACATTAAAGTTGATATTAAAAACATTGAAATTGACCTTTTCAATCATAAAATAGGAGTTTTAAGTTTTAAAATTGTCCTTTTAAGTATTGAAATTAGTATGTCAGAATATTTTTTAAAAAGTTATTGGGCCTGAGCTAATTGCACGGCTAAGACCGTCTCACAGAAGAGTTACTCGTAAAAAAATAAGTATTAAAATTAGATAAATATGCAATAGAGTTACACTTGTTCTATTTTATGGTATGACCCAAGGCGTAGGTCCCTTTTAACTCCTGATAGGGCCGGCCTTAAAAGTTATCGAGAGTACATGTTGAGTATTTTCTCATCACTTTGTAAACTTTCACCCTTTTTCAAACTCAGTTGTATTGTTTATGTTATTTTTTTAGGAATAAGAAATTTATTTGAAAATTTAGAATTATGAATAAATACAAATCCAAATTTAGTGTTTGGGAACTATAGGATTTTATTAATTGTGATTGTGTTAAAGAATTGTAATGTAGAGTTCTAAATAATGAAATGCAAACTTTCACTATTCTCTTTTTAGGCCAATTCAGTAAATTATCTCAATTTTATTTTTATTAACAATTCTGACACATATGTACACCTTTTTGTGATTGTTTTCTCCTTATTTGTACAAGTGAAAACCTTCATAATGTTTTTCGAAAGGAAACGAATCAATTCCAAATAAAAAGTATTTGCTTTGTCAAACATGAAATTTGATTTAATTTTATATTTATAAATAAACTCCTTATTCTCAAACACACCATTCAACATTTCAAATCAACTCCTTATTCTCAAAAGACACCATTTATATTAGGAAAATTTGATTTCAAACATCTGAACTTTGCCTCATTTGCTTTTAAACATTCGAACTTTCGATTAATATTAAGAGGCATGAACTTTGGGGGGTGTCCGCCAAAAAAGATACAACTTACCTGTTACAAAGAGGGTTACTAAAAACGGCTGTATCTTTTTTGGCGGACACCCCCAAGTTCATGCCTCTAAATATTAATCAAAAGTTCGAACATTTAGAAGCAAATGAGGCAAAGTTCATATGTTTGAAATCAAATTTTCCTTTATAATATCTATGAAAGGTTTAGGGGTGGTATTACGCAACATGATTTATATATTAAATTCAAAGGTTGTTTTTTGAATTAATCCTTAATAGTATCGGTAATTAACAACTTTCACGACCAAAAACCTAAATAGCAAGGGGCAAAATAAACGAGAGTAGACGCCGTAATATTCTTTTATAAGTACAGCAAAAGAGTCTATTTGATCATATATTTGATTTTTATTTATTCGCCTAGTCTTTTATAAAAGGCTATCTCTTTGAGAGATGTATATATTTCAAGCTTAGCCTATTAAAGATTATTGCCTAATGCCTACTAATCATATTCTTAATGCTTGATTATAGTATCTTAAATGTCTACGTGTAACATTCTTAATGCATGCTTATAGCATTTTAAAAAATATATAATAAGCCGACTCAATTAGAATTGGTCTATAAATTTTGAAAATAATGTAAACAAAAGTATATACTATATAGCACTTATATTATACGTACTCGATCAACTTTTATCGCTTGAACTACTTTGGATTCGATCTCAGCAGGGCCGGCTTTGGGGGTAGGTGAGGAGTGCCGCCGCCTAGGGCCCATGTTGTAAAGGGGCCCATTTTATTTTACTCAATTGGTGTATGACGCTTAATTTTTTCAATGAAAATGGAGAAGCCATGTTCGAAGAAGGAGGTTGAAGAAAACAACCCAATTTTTTATTTTAACAATTTTATATGTAAATTGACAAAAATATCCTTATAAAAACTTTAAAACTGCACATAAAAGCAAGAGTGAAAACGAAGAAAATTAAAAGTAGTAGTGTACTAGTGCCTAATGATGTGACTAGTCTAGGCTAGCTAAGATTAAGTTGATTGTATATATTGCTTAGTTGAGATCTTATTAACATTTTCGGGGCATATTTTCTAATTGTGCACTCAATGTTATAATCATCTTATTATTTTCCATAATTTTAAAAGAGACGAGACACTATCTATTTTTTATCTTATTTTTTCCATAATTTAAAACAGACGAGACACAATTTATTTTTTATCTTATTTATTCCATAATTTTAAAAGAGATGAGACGCCTTTTATTTTTTAGTGCATTTTACAGCCTAATATTAATCTTACCCATATACAACAGCGTGTTTTGTATAAGACGAGTCCATATAACTAGCTCCAATGGATGTCTTTTTTTAAAACAAATTAATTAAGTAAATAAAAATTTTTTCCGGTCTTTTTAAAACTAGATATTAGATCAGTTCATATTAAGCTGTCTCACAATAAGACAAATTTAATAAACAACTTGTCATAATATAGTGTCACTGTTAATCAATTTAATTAATCAACTTTTATTTTGTGATTATTAATATATAAATTTTACTAGTTTAATAAAATAAAGACATAGAGTCATTAATTTAATGTAAAAATAAAAAAGTATATTGCAATTTTTGTAGTGTCACAATGTTAAGAGTACTAGAAAATTATACCTTAAAATGTAATTGTACATTATAGTTCATGTGCTTTTTTTCGATTGAATTCACTTTTTATGAACTCGATTTTGTTGCATTTAATTTTTTTATTACAACTTATTTATAGCTTTGACTATGTTTTCTATTAGTTATTGAAACAAAAAAGTAATTTTTTTTTTCATGAAAGATATATGAAAATTTTTTCATTTTAGATTTTTGTTAATGAAGGGCCCCTACTTAATAAATCGCCTAGGGCCTAATAATTGTCAGGAACGGCACTGCCCCTACTTAATAAATCGCCTAAAGCCCAATAATTATCAGGAACAACACTGGATCCCAGTGTCCAAATCTAATTGGATACATTTCTTATAATTTAAGTACAAGTTTAAATAGTTCAGTATAATACGGTATAAATATATTTTAGGTTTCAGATTGTGAGAAAAAAGCTATAGGATATTTTCTTTGTTTTTTAATTATTTTTTTATGTAAAATAAATAAGTATTATTTGCGAATTACAGTTTCAAAATTTAGCATTTTTGCGAATTAAGTCCCCAATATTTTTTTAATTATGAATTAAAACCTTAAAATTAATTAATTTATATTATAAAAATTTATATTATAAAAATAAACTCTTCAAATAAAATCTTACTTGATTATATTTTTTTCATATTAGCCACATACATAAAAATAATACTACCTCCTATTCAATCCATTAGTCCCATTTGATATTTCACACTTGTCGAGACAACATTTTAACCTTTAGTATCTCTAGTTATTTTTAATTTAAAATTATAAAAATTGTAGATATTAATAATCTTTGTATTGAGACGAATCAAACAAGATCCTACATGACTATGTTTTAACTTACATATTATGAATAAAATACAAATTAAAAGTGATAAGTAAATAATGAAAAAAAAAATCAATAGAACTAATAGGTAAGACTAGGTACTCTCAATTCCGTAGAAGAGATAAATACAATGTCTAGTAAAGTAGTAATGGCCTTTCGCCAGTTGCAGCAAGCCTAGGGCAACCGACAAAATCAGCTGTTGTTTTGTGTAGTGACGTAAGTGATGATATCATCATCAAATCTAGCCGGCGCTGTTACATTGAACTTACAAAACCAATTCGACATGTCGTACTGAAATCAAACTTTATCTCTTCCTTTCTAGAGATCACCACATATACTCAAATACCCAAAAAAAACACCATTTACTTGATCAAGGAGCTCTAAAACTTTCAACATGGCGGCTCAAATCAATTTCATCTCAGAATGCTTTGTTAACCCAAAACATAAACCCGAAGCCTCCAAACAACCTTATCACTTATCACCACCAGATGTAGCCATGTTATCCATTGATCCTATCCAAAAAGGTCTCCTTTTCTCCCTTCATAACAACCCATCTTCCAACACCATTCCTCACTTCTTGGAGAACCTCAAATACTCTCTATCTTTAGCTTTAGTTCATTTCTACCCATTAGCTGGTCGGTTTGTTCTGCATCAATACCCAGATGAACACGCTTGTTCAATCTCCATTGACTGTTCCAAAGGTCTTGGAGCAAGACTCATTCATGCTACTTGTTTAAACTTCTCTGTTTCCGATATTACTTCACCCAAAGATGTTCCCTCGATTGTTCGTTCATTCTTCGACCTGGGTGAAAAAACGGTCAATTTTGATGCTATTAACAAGCCAATATTATCAATCCAAGTAACAGAACTTAAAGATGGGTTGTTCATCGGGTTTACCATGAATCACAGTGTAGTAGATGGCACATCTTTTATCCATTTTATTACTACATTGTCTGAAATTTTCAACTTACCTGATAATATCTCAAAAATCTCAAGAGTTCCTATATTTGGTTGTAAGCCATGGATAGATGATAAAAATGACAATGATAATGAAGCAATCCTTAAATTGCCGTATTTAGAACCAGAAGAGTTTATAGATCATGGGTTTGAACCCGGCCCGTTAAGGGAACGGATTTTTCATTTCTCCCGAAAATCATTAGAAGAACTTAAAGATAAGGTTAATAAAGAATGTGGTGGTAGTTATGTTATATCTTCATTTCAAGCTTTAACGGTATTTGTGTGGAAGGCCATCACTCTTGCACGTGACTTATCATCAGAAGAAATGACTACGTGTAACATACTGATTAATGCAAGGGGTAGATATGTTCCACCCTTAAGTGATAATTGTTTTGGTAATTTTATTGGTGGAGCACAATGGGGTTGTAAAGTGGATGAGTTATTGGGCCATGATTTGGGCTGGGCTGCAAAAAATATAAGGGAAGCCCTTATAGCCCAGGATGGAAAGACAATAGTTGATATGTATAAAATGTTGGTTAAGTCTCCTATTGTGGTCCGACGTGGTGTGATTGATTTACATGGTCAAAATTGTGTTGTTTTTGGAGGATCAGCTAGGTTTGATATGTACGGGCCTGAATTTGGGTTTGGTAGGGCTGTGGCTGCACGAATGGGTTATGCCAATAAGGAAGATGGGAAAGTAACTGCAAATCCTGGAAGAGATGGAGGGGGAAGTGTGGATTTGGAAATTTGCCTAAAACCTGAATATATGGCTAGGCTTGAAGCTAATTCTGATTTTATGAGTTTTGTAACGTTAGGTTGAGAAATTTTTTGGGAGTAATATGTCTATGGACTACATAAAATGAGTTTTTAGTTTTGTTATTTTTTCACAAATTTAGTATTATATTCATCGTGTCACGAACATATATTTTCATCCATTTGTGTGTATTGTCTTAATTATTTTCAAAATAACAACCAAAATGAAATTTAAATTAAAATAAATGTCACATGTAGCTACCCTCAAATGACATTGAGAGGTATAGAAGGAAGTGCAAAAATAGAGTAGAATAGAGATAACAAATAACACATAAACACAAGATTAATGAAGCATATAATTAGATAAATCCCCTCGATAAATGTTTGTCGAATTGAAGAAACATTTGCGCCTGCACTAGGCCCCTCGAACGAGCATAGGGTCTGCTCGAATAAGTGCCTGTTTTAGGTCTTCAATATTGTTTTCATTTCACCTTGTGCCTCGTTCATGACACCTTGCTTGTAGCTTTACTTTAGGTTAACAATTCACCTCCAGTTACAACCCGACTTACTAGTTCACTGAGTAGACAAGTCATCACTAGTTTTACTAATCCAACGAACTCAAATCTCAAACCATAACTTGAGAAAAACGGTCACAAGATCTAAAAGACAGTAACAACTAATCTTAAATTCAAACAACTAACCAAAATACAAAATAATTGTATAACCAATTATGAAAGTCCTAAATAGTAAACATTGCAAAACCTACTATACACATGTTAAAACCTAACATGGACACTACAACTTCTATACATACTCAATTCTAAAATAATATCCAGCTGGTATACTCTAATCACCTCCGGTATCCCTTTATTTTTGGTTGGTACCGATTTGTAGCCAATCTAAAAGATAGAAACAATAGGAGTCACATTTAACTGAATGAGCAGAAGCAATCCAAAACAAAACAAAATGATAAATCAAAATAAATGATTAAAGACACATCAATCCTAGATCTTTCTGTTGCACCCCGGCCCCTTGGATCGCTCGTTAAGGGTGTTCAAAATTACCCAACCCGCTCGACCCGACCCATCGACCCGCCCGATCCGTTTCATAAATGATGGGTCAAAAAAAAATTTGCAAACTCCAGGTTGGGTACCCGATCCGCCATTACCGGGTCGGGTCATGGGCCGAGTTCAAATTGATCCGGATACCCGTTAATGACCCAGTTAATAGTTATTATATATATACTTTTTTTTTTTTAGGTTTTTATGAGTCATTCCCATTCCCAAATTAGCCCAACAACCATTTCTTCCGAATCCCAGCCCAGCAGCCGTGCTTCATTTCTTTTTCTGGTTTTCAATTTCATTTTTCAATTCACTTATCACTTCTTAGCTATTTTCATTCACTCACCATACCATCTTCCTTCTCAATTCTCAAAAGGTATTGTTATTGTTTATCTTCTTCGCAATTCTCAATTCTAATTTTCATTTGTTCCTTGTTTTTTGTTTTTTTTTTTTAATTTTCGTTTTGTATTACAAGTCACAAGTGCTGAACTGCTGATATCTTCTTCTCAGCCGTTTTTTTATTTCGTTTTTTTAAATTTTGGGTCATCTTCAATTTTTATATTTCGTTTTGTGATTTTGTATTGATTTTTATTTGAGTTCTTGCTTTTGGTAGTTTAACGTGAAGATTTTGATTTATCAGTTTTGTTGATTTTTATGTTGCTTTTGTTTTTCCTTTTTTTTTTTTTGAGTTTTGTTATTTAGATTTTTTTCAGTTTTGTTATTTCATTTTTTTTCGATTTTCGTTTTGTTAGTTTTTTGCCTAAATTTGTATAGTATTCAATAATTTTTGCCTAAAATTTTATATTAAAAATTATAATTAATTCTGTAAAAATAATAATCGGATACCCGATGTCCCGACCCGCTTTATCCGGATACCCGCATTAAATGGGCCGGGACACGGGCCGTTAAAAAAGTTACCCGACTAACCGGGTACCCGGCTTTCCGTCGGGTACCTGGTAATGAACACCCCTACCGCTCGTGACTACTCATGGGACCTGTAGACTGACCCCACAGACTAACACAAGTCTTTTCGGTGCACTTTGGCCTCACTCGTGCGTGACTGGAAAACTTGCCAGGAGGTCACCCATCCTAAGATTGCTCCTCACCAAGCACGCTTAACTATGGAGTTCTTAGCAAATTGGGTCCCATAAAGAAGATGCACCTTGTTGATATGAGTAGTCTATCAATCCCTTTTCAAGCTAAACCTGGGGTATCACACTTTGTGCGCACTAGTAGTCTTGTTGAGAGAAGCACCCATATCTTTAAGGTTATATCACTCTCTAGTGAAGCTAGTGAATATCTGAATGACAACTCGTCTTAAAATAAGGAGTAGGGTAATAATGCTCCTCTACTCCTTCAATGACCAGCTCCTTAGCCCGATCCACTGACTTCATCATATTATCAGCATGAACAGTCTAAACGAAATTTGTTTCAACAATTTTGCAATTTCAAAAGTGCATTAATAAAATTATTTTTAAGAAATACTCCCTCCAATGCACTTGTGTTGTTCCATTTCCTTATTTGGCAAATTCATATCAATTGTCCCATTTCCTTTTTTGACTATCTTTTTTTACCTAAATATCCCCACTTTTCCAATTCCCAATACCCCACTACCACCTTTACAATTAATTTAATCAAATTAAAACCCCACTTTTCCAATTCCCAATACTCAACTACCACCTTTACAATTAATTTAATCAATTAAAATACCCCACCATTCCATTCTTAAAAACCGTGCCCAACCAAATGGGACAACACAAGTGAATTGGAGGGAGTATAATCTAGCCTAACCCTTTAAGGGAGCTTCAAGGAACTGCTCGGTGCACAACTATTAAATGGAAAGATTCCTCGAGGATATCGTCTCCCGAAGCACCACAAAATCACAACATCACCAACGATAATATGTTAGAAGAATCTTTCACTGAAAAACTTGTAGAGAAAATATGGGGAGCAAAAACAAGATCAAAAAATTAGAAAATTGATCAAGTGTATAAAAGCCTATCACAACTCCTATGATCCCATGACTTTCACCATCTGCCCATGTCAAGTAGTGGCATTATTAGGTTTAAGTAAACCCTAACCACCAATTAAGGAATGAATAACCCAAACTTGCACTTTCCAGAGAAAGCAGTGATGACTTGTCAGTTTGACTTGTCAGAAGTTTTTGTCAAAATATCACATTCCAGAGATAAAGCCACGACACAATACTTAACTCTGACATGTACAAAAAAATAACAAGATGGCGTCGGCAGAGAAGCGAAGCCATTTCGAAGCCATAAGCCATTTAGCTTCGGAAGGGCGACTGAAACGTACCGAAGCCAAATACGGCGAAGCCATTAAGGATTACTGTAGCCATTCCGAAGCGATTTATGGTGTCAGTATAAATATCAGTTGTCATTCTGACGCCATTTTTATTGTCCAGCTGTTTCTGCCAAGAAACGGTCAAATTTGTAAAGGGACGTTAGGAGGGAAGTACCTTCTGTATTAAGGGTGAGTGATGATCCGACCGCTGCGCGTGGTGTTCCTGCAACCACAAGGAAAACTAAACCGGGGGCTGATGTCCCGGAACAGCTCTCCGATGCTTAAGTCAGGCCAGAGAAATAACAATAAGTATGTGTTTTTAGGTAAGATTGCGTAACCTGATTATGGAGGTGTAGTGTGCCTTTTAAGGTAGTTCATCCCTGGGAGTTACCTCTGCTGGGAGGTTCATTTGGAGAGATAACTGCTGGAGGTTATCTCTGCAGGATGGGGCATCATGGAGAGCAGTTGTTGGGAATCAAGAGTAGTTTACAGAAGAAGTGCCTTTGACTCAGACGAATTAGGAAACTGCTGTTCTGTGTGGGTCCTCTTCTTGGGATTATACTCAAGACTGTTGACTTTGACAAGTAAGCTTGACTTTTGACTTGCTGACTTGAGGTTACTTGAACCTTTTTTGGGGAATAGGAATTCTAACCCGTAACATTGGCCTCCCGCATATGGAGTAAGATGACGGCTCGTTTTAAGTTGATCTAGATTCATATGCGGAACATCATATTGCACTGATTTAGTTGGAATAACCTCCTTTGATACTTGACGTTACCGTGTCTCAGATTTTATGAGTCTCGGACTTCTTAAAGTCTCGTACCATTTAGGGTGTATCGAAGGATTGACATTCATGTAATGAAGTTGGGGGGGTCCGACTTTTATGAGTCTCGGACTGCGTTGTAAACTTAGAATAATTCTGATCTCATTGTTCAGTAAGACCAACAAAGGGGGTCCGAATCATATGAGACTCGGACATCCTAACGTATATATTGATATACCTGACCAGAAATGGGCCTTAACACTTAAGAGGGCCATGGGGGTCCGACTTATAGAAGTCTCGGACACCTTAAGTATACATATGTATACTTAGCCAAAAATGGGCCTCAACACTAGAGGGCCAAAAAGAGGGGGGTCCGACTTGTAGAAATCTCGGACACCTTAAGTATACATAGGTATACTTAGCCAAAAATGGGCCTCAACACTTAGAGGGCCAAAGGGGGGGTCCAACTTGTAGAAGTCTCGGACACCTTAAGTATACATAGGTATACTTAGCCAAAAATGGGCCTCAACACTTAGAGGACCAAGGGGGGGGGGTCCGACTTATAGAAGTCTTGGACACCTTAAGTATACATAGGTATACTTAGCCTAGAATGGGCCTCAATACTCAGAGGGCCAAGGGAGGTCCGACTTTTTGAAGTCTCGGACACCTTAAGCGTGAGTTGCAGATCAAAGCTTGATTTCATCAACCATGGTGTTGTTTCTCCAAGAGTGCATTAATGGTGGTATTAAATACTCACCTAACCCCTTTTGTCTTGTTGTTCCAAATTGCATTCTAGTGAGAGTTTTTCAAGAAATTCCAAACTTTTCTAGAGAGAGACGCTCTGACATCTTTGAAGATTTTTTGACAGTTCATACTTAGAAACACATTTCTCACCTGGTATGCTTTAATTTTTGGATCAAACTCATAAATTTCTTGATTTTTTCATTTGATTTTCAATAAATTCATCAAATCTTCAACCATTGTTCTTGAGATCTTCAAACTGTTCTTGAAGATCTTCAACCTGTTCTTGAATAATTATTGTTTAATTTGTATTTGCATCACTGTTCATATATAACTTGTTTATCATGGAGACCCTTTACTTAGAGGATATATGTAGAGAATTTCCCCAACTTGACCTTAATAAGGACTCGGAATCCCAGAGTACAAAGACACGGAATGGCTCTGATGAGTCGGATGATGGTAGCCCCATATACCGTGTGAATCCGCATTTTGACCCAATTCCGAGTGATGATGAGTCTGACGTTTCGCCTTTTTACCCAAAGGAGACCATTTTACCTTATCCTTGGGAAGTATCTTTAGCCTTCGCTCCCGGATATTTACGTGTTAACCCTAAACTTTTGGAGCTGGTTCATGTAGATATGAAGAAGAAGACGGCAAAGGAATGTTCACCAAGTCGGGATACTTCGAAGAATATCCCTCATCCTTTCTATATTCCACATGGAGGCCGCTTAAATTATTTTGTAGATAAGACAACCATGGACATATTGGATAGTGATAGAAAGAGCATGGCCCGGAGATGGGGTTTAGTTGACGGGTTTGACGTAGTGAAGCCCGGACTATATGACCCGGTGCGCTATCCACCAGGTGGCTGTATAGCCGTTTATGACAAGGCATTCAAGATGGGGTTAAGATTTCCTTTACATCTGTAACACCCCTGAATTTCCGACCCTTAAACGAAACCAAAACCGTTAAGGACGGGAGGAAATTCGGGTGTTACATAAAAAGAAAGAGGAAATACTTTTGATAAACGTTAAAGATTAACTTTAAGGACGGGAGGAGTAAAATTTTCGGCAGCATCTACTCTAAAATTGTGCGCCTTTTTGTAGAAAACAAAAGTTATTTAAAATCTAATAAAGCAAAGGCATCAATAGCCTATCAAAACTATGTCACGGCGGAATGATTCATCGCCGGCTTCTCAAATCAATATGCCAAGGATGGATCGTGGTTCCCGTGTCGGCGCTTGCGTTTTATAGACTGACTAGACTCTTTAAATCCGTACAACATTATAAACTACGCAGCGGAAATACAAAATACACAAAGGAGGACATAAAGCCTCATAACAAAAGTATACACAGCCAAGTTTACAAAAGATAAATAAGAACTACAAAATCAAAGGATAACAATATGACACAGATTATTTTTCGCCCTCGTCACTCTCCCCCAATGCAATGCAAAAAGAAGCTCCAATACCTGCTACGACTGTCCATGATCCTCCTGCTGCTCGACATCAGACCAAGGCCAATGTGTCATAGCAGGACGATCATAGAAAGTCATCAAACAATCAAACATAAATACAAACACGTACACGTCAGAACTAGCATCAAATATAATAAAACCAACAGATATATAACATTATGTTATACAACAACATAAGATGATTTCACAGGACACAAACAAATAGTAACTGTTTACCATCCACCTATGCTTCTTGGATAGAATGCAGGTCTTCACATTTCTCTTCTCAAACATAAACTCTTGCAGAACACGCGTAGTATTAAATCAACCAGGGCATTAATGGACTATTTAACACGCGACCCTATAAGGCTTGCCTATCTTAGAGTAAGTGCATTCTAGCCCATCTTTGGGACTGGAAACTCCTTTGAGTTAAGTTAGTTTAGGCGCACTTCTCGCTAGCATAAACTACTTTATCATTGAATAATCAATGAGTAAACGTTCTATTAATGTGTAAGCTTTCTATAAATAAATAAGCTGTCTATCAAAAGTAACATTCTTTCAGTATTTCTTTTCTTCGCTTTATGGCATAGTGACAAGGCCATGGACGTTATCGGCCACCCGGCGCCCATGGCAAAGTATGAGCTCATACCCCCTCCAGCTGACCCTCTCGGGTCCTACCTTTGGGAAACTAACACTGGGGTACCAATCCAGTGGAGAGGCAACCATATTGGGGTTTGCAAGGCCCGCATGGTGACACCTCGGTCAAGGGGCGTTATCGGCCACCCGGCGCCCAATTGACAAAGTATGCTCATACCCCCCTTACGGTGGTCCCGTCGAACCTCACCTAGGGGACTATTAAATCTTTAAATCAACCGGATATAATCCAGTTGAGTCACGCCAACTAATCATAATTTAGTACTTTATCAAAGGGGAATAACTCCCGCTTTTGACTATTAAAGAATGCCCTGGGATAGCAGAACGCTGAAACCCACTGAGCAATTCAAATAAAGTATGAAATTCACCTATAAAGGAGTCATTATAACTCCAAGTAAGGCATAATCTAATTCTTGAATATATGAGGGGGATGGTCTCCGCCTTCTACTAACACTCTCATTCTCTAAACTATTCTATACTCAAGGATTTCGTAATCGATATCTCTTCATACAAGGCTTACTCGCTAATGTTTCATAGTTTCGATACAATAAATATATCACAATAACAATGAATAATAACGTCTTAACGGGAAAATTGCACATAAGAATTAGTTACTGCGTATACGTACCTGCAACTCCACTGAACTCCTGAAAATAAGTCAATTAAATCGCCAAGAAGGAGGTCTTACGCCCCCCCCTTATGAACCGGGCACCTATGCACGATTAAGGCAAGACTAATAAGCCTACTTGACATAATTTAAGAGGCACTGACTCCATACAAACTACTCTATTACCCAAACAGGTTTCGATTCAAGCTAAGACGCACTCTAAACGTACTTGTGCGATAAATTCAACCCATGTTCACACATGAACTACGCCATCAATTTCAATCAAACCATAACATTAGATTTCAGTCAATTCTATATCAAGATGTGTTCAAGTGAAAATGATGCAATCATACGCTTGCGCGTTATTATCAAACTATTCATGGGAAAGTTTAAGAATACATAATATATGATGTTGCACTTAATATCAATCATAATGATTTGTTACCTTTTCAAGGTTTTAGAGTAAAACGATTAAGAATAAATTAGATTTGTAGCTTGACGAGCTAATAACGGTTCGTATAATTTGGGTCAAATTCGCACAACTTAGCGACACCTATTGAACATACCAATATAACAACCAAGCTCAATTATGTACAAGCAACCCACTATAATCATTGACAATGGTCGCGATCAATCTCAAAACTAATAACCTCATCAAACAACTATAACCATGGCAATACTTTCATTAATGACAATTGCAACCTTAATCTTTCTTAGTAATTATTACTATCATTTACACTACAACAATAGATATCAATAATACTAATCACAACACCATGATTAGTGTCATATAAATGATAACTAGCCACCATTCATCCACAATGTCACATACACAAGCTTATACAAGATTTTTAATCAATAAAACACCATCCAAGCCCAAAAGTAGTACATACTACTTTTAAATTCATCAATCCTAATTTATTCAAGTTCAATTCAAACTTTCTAATACTAACCCACTTTAAATTTTATCAAAATATAACTTAATCTAAGTTAAGATTCATGAATTTACCCAAAATACTACCTTTAAATTCATCACAATATAAACCCTAACTTATTTATGTTCAACTTAACTCCTAACTCTACCCAAATCAATTTAGAGTATAAATAACAATTAAATATAAGAACAACATCAACATTCATATAACTTGAAATTATAAGAATAAAAGTTCAAAGAAGAGGAGTTTAAATAGCTCACAAAGAGGTAAAGAATATGGCTTACAATAGGAAATAGGCAGCCCTAGCTGCTGCCAGGTGCCCAAAACGCAGCTGTACCGCTGCTTTGGTGGTGCAGACGGCTGCCGGAAGGGAGGGGGAGGCGGCTGCTGCAGCTGGTGCGGGCTGCCGGCTGCTGTCCTGACGCTGGTGGTGCCGCCAGCTGCTGGTGGAAAGGGAGATGGGGTGTGGAGAGGGAGAGTAAGGAGGAAGAAGGAGAACTAAAAAAATGGGTAAATGAGTGTGACGGCTCACTCCTTCAAAACAAATGGGTTTTATTCAAAACAAACCCTAACCCTCAAATGTTTTGGGCTCTTCTACTCACGAGGCCCATTAATTTTAACCCGAAATATTAAAAGAGGAACTTTGTTTGGCTCGAGTTTAAGAACGAAACTATTATGACTATTATTAACTTTACTAAATTTTTATTTAAATAATAATTTCCCATTTAATTAAACGTATACATGAATGTCATTAAATATATGTATGGGTCAAAATGTTATATTTCCGATGTTTAATAATAATATATAAAGAAATTTTTTTTTAATCGCAATTTAAATTATAAATAAGTTATCATCGAATTTGCGGGGTGTTACAACATCCCTTCGCTAAATCAGTATTGGATATGCTGAATATTACAGTGGCGGAATTTTATCCTAATGCCTGGGGATGTATAACAGCCTTTATTTTGATAAGTAAAGGTTTGGGAATGGAGTCAAGTATGACGGCATTCCGCCACATCTTTAGGGCAAGATTATGTAGTTCCAAGGCAAATGGAGCCGGATGGGTTACACTATCCCATAGGAGAGGTTTTAGGATAGTTGGTGATTTGCCTGATAGCAACAAATTTTTTAGGACTAAGTTTGGCTATTTGTATAGTAGGCAGGGCTGGGATATCAAAACAAGCTTTGATATTGACCCTAAGATAGAGGATTTTAATAACAATGTACCCATCTACAATCATGAGGAAGCGATAGTAGTTCGGTTCGCTACTATGACAATAGAGCTGAGGAAAAAGCCTGTTTTTGTACAGAGAAGGTGGATTCCGAAGTATTTAGACTTAAGCATAGAACTATTTCTGTCTGCTTTTGATATTAGTCTCCAGATTAATAAGAGTATGTTTCTTCAAACTGTTCCTTTATGTTTTCAGTTTCATAGATACTAACCCGGATTATATCTCTGCAGGAGTTGCTAGAGCTGAAGTGCCGTTGAGATATAGACAATTAATGGCAGGATTCAACACACTGGGCGCCTTTGCTGAGGCATTTAGAATGACCAGTCCTCCTCCAGCCGTTCCTCGGCCTCCCAATTTATGTTTCAACACTTGTGATTGTATCTCACTTATGAATCGTTTTTGACCATCTTGATATTTGCAGAATTCGGCTACTGTAACTACAGGGCTAAAGGAGGCACCGAGTCACGAGGAAGCTCGGATTTTGCTGGAGAAGAGGAAGGAGATTCCTCCTCCAGAAGAAGTATCAAACAGGGCCGAGAAGCCCAAAAGGAAGAGGAAGAGGGGCTCTTCCAAAACCAAAGCCGCACCTACACCAGACAACCCGGTTCTGGTGGAGGATGTCGAGGATGAAGATACTTCTGGCTCAGAGGAGCCAATTATTGATGTCGTGCCTTTGAGCACTAATTTCCCTGGCGTCAAGATAAGGGAGCCGAAACCCAATGTTTCGGGCTCTTCTTCTAAAGCTGCTTCCAAGGGGAAAGGGAAGCAAGTATTGGTGGAGGAGCAGACTGTTTATACCAGGAACATCAAGGTACATAAGCCTGGTGTTCCTTTTGTAAACATTACTCCTACCGAGTTGGCGGGGCGCTATAACAAGGCCAGTCGTTGCTTGGTTAACCAGGACAACATGGATTACCTGGATTCGTTAAATCCGGAAAATAGAATGCAGAAGGCTCAAGCTGCAATGGCGGAGGTAAGTCTTTGAATACATATACCGGATTTCTTTCCATACTTAGACATTTTTTGATTATTTTCACTTTCGAGGGGTTGATAAGGATGCTGTTCGAGACCTCAAAGATTCAGCAGAATGAGGTAGACCAGGAAACTATCCGGTCACTGACTGCTCGAATTGATGAGCAGAACGAGAAGGAGGCGGATCTAAAGGCCCGGCTGGAGAAATGTAAAGGCCTGTCTGAAAGGCTTGATCTGGCCTAGAAATGGAGAGCCAAGATGAAGGAGGTGCTGACTGAGGCTTCTGGGAAGCTAGAAAAATGTTCCCTGCTTTCCCTGGAAATATCTACGGATATTGGGAATATCCTAGAGGCTTTTGACAGAGTTTCTCTGAAAAGCAAGTATTTGACTGACCTGCTTGCTGGGGAACAGGCAAAGCTGGAAGATGTCTTGGAGGCCGCCCAATATTACAAGGCGAAGTCCGAGCGACGAGGCCGGATTGCCAAAGATTGGTTGTCCTCTTCTAAATGTGGGTCATTTATGGCCAAACTTTCCGGGGAGATGATCAACAATGGCATTCTGCTCGAAGCGGAGGCTACTAAATTGGCGGCCCTTGAGATGGGGGTTGATCCGGAGAAGCTTGCTGCCTTAGCCATGTCAAAGAGGGGCGAGGCTTTGCAAAATCTGACTGCTAGATTCAATAAAGGCTCTGCTGCGCTAAATGACCCGGACTGGGATGCTGAAGAGCAGAGCCAGTGGGTTGCGAAGATCCCTCCTGCTATTGAGAAGCAGGCATCTGAGTTGGACTTCACGATTTACCAACCTAAGCAGTCCAACCCTCCTCCTGTCCCGGCAAGATCAAGTTTTTCATCGATTGATCACAAGTGTAATGATCTAGCCGGACATCTGACAATGGAGAAGGAAGCTCTCCAGGAGTTGGCCCAAGAGTTGGACGCCAAAGAGCCTCTAACTGTCGATCTAGACGAGCTTTTGAGGCTGTCTCCTTCCCCAGCTCCCAGGTCACCTTCTCCGGTTTCGCAGGCAAATGACTAAGCCGATTGATATTTCTCTCCATGTCTCGGACATTTTTGTAATAGCAATAAATGAAACTCTTAAACATTTTTTGAATATATTTTGTAAACTTTATTAGGAGATCCGTATCTCCTGTATTTGTAAATATATGTAGATCTTTTTCTATCACTTGTTTGTTTATATATGTGTTGCTGTTAGTATGCTTACTTGAGATTTTCCATAAGTCGGACAGACTACTGATATTCCGTATTTTCAGGCTGAAGACTTGGATCTTCTAAATATCTTAGCTTCCAGAGCTTGATAATCCGCAAATTAAGTATAAAGACACGGATCCTCTAAATAACTTAGCTTCTAGAGAACATAGGTTCTCATCAAACTCATATGGAGGGTCAGACTCATAGGAGTCTCTAACTCCTGACAACAACAAACTTGATTAAAAAGAACAGAGGTTCATACTGGGCTCGACTCATAGGAGTCTCTGACTTCTGATAAACAGCAAAGAACTTAACTTGATAGAGCATATGTTTTCTTCAATCCCATCAGGGGGGTCAGACTTATAGAAGTCTCTGACCTCCAAAACTTAAACAAAATATTGCTTGATAGAACATAGATTCTCAATCAAGCATACCAGGGGGGTCAGACTCATAGGAGTCTCTGACCTCAAAAACTTAGCCTGGTAGAACATAGGCTCTCAACAAGCTTACAAAGGGGGGTGACTCATAGGAGTCTCTGACCTCTAAAAAAACATCAGAAAAAACATTTACAAAACTTAGCTTGATAGAACATATAGTTCTCAACAAGCTTACCAAGGGGGGGTCAGACTCATAGGAGTCTCTGACCTCCAAAAGGCATCAGAAAACATCAACAAAACTTAGCTTGGTAGAACATAGGTTCTCAACAAGCTTATTAGGGGGGTCAGACTCATAGGAGTCTCTGACCTCCAAAAAACATCAGAAAACATCAACAAAACTTAGCTTGGTAGAACATAGGTTCTCAACAAGCTTACTAGGGGGGTCAGACTCATAGGAGTCTCTGACCTCCAAAAAACATCAGAAAAACATCAATAAAACTTAGCTTGATAGAACATAGGTTCTGAACAAGCTTACCAGGGGGGTCAGACTCATAGGAGTTTCTGACCTCCAAAAAACATCAGAAAAACATCAACAAAACATAGATTGATAGAACATAGGTTCTCAACAAGCTTATCAGGGGGGTCAGACTCATAGGAGTATCTGACCTCCAAAAAACATCAGAAAAACATCAACAAAACTTAGCTCGATAGAACATAGGTTCTCAACAAGCTTATTAGGGGGGGTCAAACTCATAGGAGTCTCTGACCTCCAAAAAGCAGCTATCGCAAAAGCTTAATATCAACATCCAGATTCGAAGTTTGAACAAGTTCTTGCAACCAACATAATAACTTGAATAAACAAAATGAACATAGGTTCATATGGTAAACATCCAGAATTGACAACATCATAGGTTTATATGGTAAACATCCAGATTCAGCAACAACTTTAAAGCAATGTTCAACTTATGAAAATAAAGTGTTCAAACATAATAGCTTAAATGTATCATGATAGTGGCCCCTTGCAAGGGGTTGTTCAAATGTAGAACTTCTTGAGATGATCGGAGTTCCATGGCCTTTTGAGCAGCTTGCCCGCTGTGTCTTCTAGTTCATAAGTCCCAGGTTTAATAATGCGGACTATCTTGAATGGGCCATCCCAGTTGGCCCCTAGTTTTCCTTTTTCAGTGGCTTTCCCAGTTGCTTCAACTTTCCTGAGAACATAGTCATAGAGTTGCAGTTGTTTGGGTTTCGCCATCCTGTTGAATTGTCTGGTCATCTTCTGCTTTTGTGCCAAAGAGCGAAGAAGTGCATTGCCCCTTATTTCTGGAAGGAGGTCTAAATTGATTCTTTTCTCATCATCATTTTCCTCACAGGAGTAGTAAGCAATTCTGATGGATGGAATGCCTATTTCTACTGGTAGCACGGCCTCAGAGCCATATACAAGGGAAAAATTATGTTAATTTTAAAAAGTCTAGGTGGACCCGGATCCAAATCCGTTTTCAAGAACAGGGTCCAAATCCGGATCCGCGGGTCTAATTTTTCAAGACCCATATCCGGATCCGTAGATACTGCGGGTCCAGTATCAGGTCCGGGTCCTAAACGGGTATGACTTTGTTTTTGCGAAATTATCAAGCAATACCATTGTCTGCATAAAATGGTAGCTAAATTATCAAGCAATAATATTGTCTGGATTAATAATGACATGTAAAAACAATTGATAGCTACAAAATATAAGATCATAATTTATAATAATCATAATAATAGTTAGATTATGACACATAATATTAATCCAACCGACCGAATTATTTAGGTAGCAGACTAGCAGTTTAGCAAAATCCTACCCTTAATCACTATAAAATGTATGTTGCTTAACGTTACAATGTGTTTATTTCTACATCTGGGTTGCATAATTCTTGAAAGATTTATAATTTACATGCTTTAATCAAGAACAATAATCTTTTTGGTATATGGGAAGTGTAATTTTTGCAATTAGCTTTATGGGTTTTCATTTCTAATTATGTATGTTGCTTAAATGTAATTAGGATCTTTTTTACATGCTCAAATAAAAAAGAAGACTAGAAGTTAAATTGGGAAATGGGAATTAAGTCCGAGTGCAAATTAACTAGAATTAAATATATATTTGATATATTCAAAAATAAAAACGGGTCCACAGATCCGCGGGTCCGGGTCTGGGTATTTTTCTCAGACCCGGATCCGGATCCGTGGAATTTAATTGGACCCGGACCCGACCCGAATCCGACGGGTCTTATTTTTTGGGACCCAGATTCGTGAAAACAGATACGGATCCACGGATCCGGGTCGGGTCCAATACCCATTGCCATCCCTAGGACTCATGTAATCAATTACATACAAAGATAATTACATTTGTCATGCCTCTTTAGAGGATGACACTTGAAATTTTCCAATATTTTTATAGTAAAGTATATACTCCCTCCGTCCCATTTAATTTGCAATATTTTCCAGTTTGGTCTGTCCCACTTAATTTGAATCATTTCTATTTTCGTACTATTGCCCACCACTTACTTTTAATCTCATCCACACACTTTAACTCTCTTTTTAATTTCAACTACACAATTCATTTTCTCTCTTCATTTATTACCGTTATCTACTTTTTTCTTAAAAAACACTAATTTTTCTTTGCTTCAAACTATATGGGACAGAGGGAGTAATATAATATGATTGTGCATAATTAAACAATATAAATATTAACAATCTTTGTATTAAGACGAATTAAACATCTAGTATCATTGTGTTATACATACTGATTAATGAATAGTATTAAAAGTGAAACAAGACAATTGTGTTAAAAAACAACATAGAATACATGATGCTTATTCTATTGAGATGCACACTATTACTTTCTTAAAAAAAAAAAGAAGATACACTAATTATACAAGTATTTCTTTATTATTACAACTATCCAAAAATTCCTGTTCCTCCATGGTATCACAAAGTACCTTACCTCTTGTCTCTGGCAAACAAACAACCAAGAACCCACAAACAAGCACTGTAATTCCAAACACACCATAACAATAAACCATATTTTCCCTCCCTAACAAAATCAATACCGGGTCGAAAACCGACCCGAATATCATTGCCTGCCTGACCAACGACGAGGCCGAGTTCCTCACACAGGTCGGAAACAACTCTACTGTATACATCAATACCAAATTATACGCCATACAAGCACAAAATAATGAAATCAACTCTAACCCAATCATCAAACCCTTATACTCCTTTCCCAATATAGAAAGTACAATACTTGTTGCTCCACTAATAGCACAAAACCCAAGCAATGAACTCCTTCTATTACATCTTGGGATCCAAAAAAGGAAAGTGAGAATATAAGAAACCAAAGATATTAAAGCACTAAAAGTTGAGGTTAAATAGATATTAAAACCCAAGTTTCCAACCCCTAAAAACATACCAAAATACATAAGCCCAATTCCAAAAGATAAAATTATAGATGCTAATAATCTTTTAATAGCCCATTTTTTCTTGATTAAGATCTTGAGGGATGCTAAAGGACTACCATTATTATTATTATTATTGTTTGATTGGGGTTTTGGAATTAAGGGTGAATTTAAGTAATCTTGATTAGATTGCCCTAATTTGGTTAAGACCCAGATGGATTCTTTATATCTACCTTGCATAAACAACCATCTAGGTGATTCAAACAGAGTGAAAAAACAGAGTATGGAGGAAATGATTCCTGGAATTGATGTCCATAAATATAAATTTCTCCATGAACTACCTCTGGTTAAATAGGCAATTATAGTTAAGGCTAATATTCCTAAAGAAAAATGGGTGAAACCAATCATAGCAACTTGGGCCCGCCACCGTTTACCGACCCGTTCTGTTAACAGAACCAGTGTGCAGATAGCAAGCGGGGCCCGACCCGCTCCACTTAGAAAACGGAACCCAGAATAAACCCAGAGATTTGGGGAAAATGCAGAGGCTAATGCGGAAAGAGACATGATTAAGGATGATAAACAAAGGAGGTTTTTTCTTCCGAGTGATGAATCGCCAAGCGTAGATAAAATTAACCCACCGATTAAACAGCCAACGAAATAAGAAGTTGATGGGAAACCGGTGATGAAGGAGGTAGCACATTGGAGATTCCATTCGGATATGATGGATGTGGGCATACGGGTGCCCGAATCCCAAGCCCAATCGTTTCGGGGCAGGGAGCAAATATCGGATTTATTGGGAATACAAGAGGTGGGAGTGGTGGATTGAGTACAGTGCCATGATGGTTGAGCATGGGCGAAGATGGAGATGAATGTTTGTTGACTGTCGAAAAATGGTGGTAGTGATGCTAACAATGCTTGAATGATTTGAGTTGAATTTAAGGTTCCTATACTTTGCTCCACCATTTGGTCGACGGAAATATTTTGATCTTCTGATTCTTCATAATCGGCGGGGGAAGTTGAATCTTTGTTCTCCATTGTTGTTTTATCAATCTTTATTGTTCCCTGTGATGGTTTAGAAGCACAGATTAATAAATGTTTAAATATAAACTAGTATATGTTTATTTAATGCACGAATTTGTTAGTTTATTAAGTTATGTAAAAAATTTGTTACTAAAATTGTTTATTTTTCAAAATTATATATTACTAACTAAAACGATTATAAGTAAAATAATTCTTTTTTACAGATTAAAATAATATTTACTAGGAAAAATTGTCGGGAATAACCCGTACTTTTAACGTTTGTCTGTGAATAATCCCTTCTTTTGATTATTCATAAATAATCCCAACTTTACATTGAGTTTACTCACAGCACCCCAATTATTCGAAACCGGCTATTCTAGTTTGTCTTCAATTAACCCCATACAACCAGCTTGAACCTTCTCCTTCCTTCTAATTCACATTTCCACAAACAAAATCCCCAATTCATTTCTAGGGCTCATGAGAATATCCCAAATTTTGCAAATCAAAGACAAATCTTGGCTAGGCTATCTTCAATTGGTTGTGTGTACTCTTCATCTTCATTAAAATGGTAAGATTCTATTCTCATGGAGTTTTTTTTGCAATTTTGTTCCATAATCTTCGGTACAGTCACTGTCAGAAATTGACTGCGAAAATGAAACTCTGCGAAAAACGAGTGTGCGAAAAATCTGTGCAATTTCAATGGTGAATTGTGTTTATCTTCAATTTTGTTTTTGATTATATTCTCTTGGAGGCTTGTTTATCTTCAATTTTGCCAAAAAAAAATACACTTTGAAAATTCATATTAATTTGAAAATCTGTGCAATTACATTGTATTTATGTTCAATGGTGTGGATTAGTTTGATTCATTTACTTTGCAAAAATTTACTTGGAGGAATGTGAGATGTTGAAGATGATGAATAATGGCAGCAAGTAGCAGCTCAAATAAAGGGAAAACAAGTCATTTCGTAGGTGTTACTTGCTACAACCGGTCAAAAATGAGGAGGGGGTGCTGTGAGCAAACTAAGTTTAAAGTTTGGATTATTTATGAATAAGCAAAAGTACGGGTTATTCACAGGAAAAAGTTAAAAGTACGAGTTATTCTTGACAATTTTTCCTATTTACTAATTAAATATAATGATTGTGCAAACATTATGTCAAACTTTCGTCAATTAAATGAATATACGGTATACTCATACACAAACAAATTATTTATGGCATCCTCAAAATTTATACTTCTATAATTTTCTTTATCATAATTATCCTTGTAAAATTATTCTAAATAAGATCTTAGTTATTATTTTGTAAATATTGAAGTTAACTGAATAATTAAGTTGAATTTTTTTTGACGTTATATAATTTAAGAGTTTTTGATTATAACATTATTTATAGTTAACAATTATTTTATATTCTAATTATTTTTGTATCGTAATAAATAAGATATAATTAATAGGAAAAATTACCTAGAATAATCCAAATTATTCATGATTTTCTTACAATAACCCCACCTATTAATTAACTATAAATATAGTCATTTAATTCAAAATATCCAAAATAGTAGGTGTTGAAAATAATATGCAGAGTGTTGACGGTTAAGTATATCTACTTGGGGTTATACAAAATCAATAATAATTGAGGTTATTTTAAGTTAATGAGCGATAGTTATGAGTATTAATTTAAAAAATTTCAAAACAATTTAAGAGTAATTTCATTAAATAATTTAAAAAGCTAATAAGACATTATTAATAGAAGCTAGACAACTATAACACCTAAAAACTGAATTATGAAAGAAAAACATACCTTTGGACTATGTAGTGGATAGAATTAAGACCCTTGATTAATTTGCAATCGACTTGTAAGAAATGTTTATATTTATAACGAACTTCATTACTAATAAAGACTGATAATTATTATTATTATTATTATAGTGATAATAGTTACATGATTCTAAAGAAATTAATATTAATAATATAATAATACAATAATGATACACGCATCTTTATTTTTCATTCACATGAACACGTCACACATGTGATTTGACCATAAACTTAACTTTTAATAATGTGTATATTGTGCAAATTAATTAAACTAATGAAAGAATATCTCCTCACGTTTAGGCATGCAAATCAAATGTATCGATACTCATTATTTGTTTTCATACTTTATTGCTCATGTTGTATTATTAGTTGTAAAATTTTAATTTCTTGACTTTTAAAGTGTACACATATCGATTATAATCTCTTAATTTAGATTATGATTCCTTATATTTATTTGAAAAATCTTTTTAAATCTCCTACAGTACATTTTATGCATGGATATAATACGAGAGTATTGCTACAATGATATGTCAACTTGCAAGAATAGACAACATCCCACATTTGTTTGACGAGCATAGAGGTGTTCATTCGAGTCGGTTTCGAACGGGTGTCATTCGGTTCGGATCGGTTATGTTTCGGCTGTTTGTTATGACGGGTCACACTCGGGTCGGGTCGGTTAATCACGGTTCGGTTGAAGATGGGATATTCGAGGTATCGGGTTAGCATCGAATCGATGTCGGTTGAAGTTTGGGTCGAGTGTTAATCAGTGTTGAGTTGTCATCCGTTAATAGTTGGTTCGATTTTGTTGGGTACAGATCGGGTTCTATTTTTTTAGAAAGCAAAATTCGGCTACGTATTACTAATTACTATCAATCGAGTCAATATCAAAATAAGTTTTTAGTGAATTTTTAAATGATGACAAGATTCCCTTTACTTAAAGCTAAATAGTTAAAATGCAAATCACTTAATGATAATTATTACTTTGTTACTTTTACTTGTTTGACTGGAAATTAAAAATATAAAGTTCTATCAGTTTTCATCTAATACGATTAAAAGTAGTTAAATAAACATCGACATTATTAACTCTAAATATATGAAATCATGTATTTTTAAAATTAATTTATTAAAATATCTATAATTTTATTAGATTAATTAATAAGATGATTAAATATTAATATATATTCACAAAGTCAACTTTTCAAACTAGTTAACATCTACGTGTTACATATGCATACTTTTTTTTTTTTGAAAATTACTTAATCATTATAGAGTTCTAAATTAAAAAAATGTAAGATAGAAAAGATAAACCTACCACCATCATTTTCATTAAAAGTCACTCAAAATCAATTTGAAAACATGAGGTTCCTCCTTAATTAAGAGAACTAAACCAACACATGCAAGCTAGAAATTCTAGTTTTGATGTGAACTGAAAGATGGAATGCCTTGGACTACAACAATGGCAAAGAACAAATGTAGAAAATGATGAAAAACAAAATGTAACAAAAGAGACAATAACACAAGTCAATAAGTTTAATAAGGTATCTTGGATACCTCCCCCTCAACAAATATTTACTTTTATTAGTGGATTAAACAATACATCAACGACTAAACTCTCATACCTGAGAACAACTCTCAAGCCATATATCTCACAAAGAAAATCTCACAATACTAATACATAGAGAAATTTAAAGCTATCTTGGTGTTTACCCTAGCCCCCTAACAATGTAATAGCCCTCTCATTTATGTGTTTATGTGTGTTGTGGTGAATTTGTTTTGTGAATGATGCATCCTATTTATCGAGAGGAATACATCATTCTAGAACCACATATTCAATCACCATCAAAGCACCATAACACCATACAATTAAATATGACATTTAAGCTCTCTCTTAATGCATATTTAACATCACAATAAACCTAGCAATAAACATAAATATAATTCCCACCATTTTTCCTATATTAATTACCCCTTCAATACACTATTAAGGGACACATTAACTCCACAATAAATTTGTAATGAATTATATATTTTTAATTGCCTTTTATTGCACCCTTAATGTTGCTCTCAACATGACGTGCCTTCTTTTGAGTTATTGAGTCACTACCATCACACATAGATAATTTGACAATTGCGCTAACAATGTCCCTCTAAAGGCCAAAATTACTTCTATCACCAAATGTCACCCCTTTGCGTGTCCCAATCAAAACATCAACATAATATTTATGTATTGTCTCCCCCTCAGGACCAAACTCATCAACAAATCTCTTTTTTTAATTAACCTAAAAACTAATTCCCTAATGGATTGGTAGTTACATGGATTAATGGGTGATTAATCATGGAATGTGGAGGTGGATGATGCTTATACAACGATGGATAGAATCTGAAATCATGAGTTTAGAAAACGGCTAGGGGTTGGCCCCTATCTACAAAGATATATGAAAAATAAATAGAGATGATTTGGCCATATGTGAAAAAGGCTCTCGACGCGCCCATGAGAAGGATAGAAAGAATTATTAGTGTAGTGTATGTTGATATTTAGACAATAATAATTGACAAGTAATACCATGTATTGTGAAAATAGTGGGACATATGAGTGTTAGACTTAAGTCAAAAGTAATAACAAAACAAGTAAAAGTGAAATGTGTATACGTAACAAAAAACGACTCACAACAAAAGTCGACTCGGGGTTTTTCCCTGAAGCTTATTACACAGACAAAACAAAAAGCAGACATATCGCCAAGAAAAGTCGACTAGTCGCTTAGGCGACGACTCATCGCCAGATAAAAGTTGACTTTGCATTTTTCTCTGGAATGGGATATTTGTATTCTCTATTGTTTTGTCGATTGCTATAATTATGTAAAGATGTGTTCTTTCATAAATCCGATCAAATGATGATCATTTAATGTCTGAATGTGTGGTTTTAGAAGCATGCAACACTATTAAAATAGTGAAAGTTGCATTGGATAAGGTTGGTTGGTCATAATCTTAATTTTTTGATTTTGTGTTCATTCTTTTCTTCCTTCTTTCCTTTCAATGTGCATATGGTTTCAGAATCATGCATATTTTATTATCATTTTTTGATTTTATATCTTACAATACCCTCTTATTCCTTCACATTGCTTTTTATAGTGCCGATATTGAAGTGCAAACTATTGCTTCTCAATAACGTATTCTCGAAGTTAAACCAAAGCACCATTATGGGCAAAATAACTCTACATGAAAAACATATTTATGTGTCTCGTTTCTGTACCAAATTTCTGAATACTTCTTAGTCTAAATGATTGGATAGTGTGTTGATTTTACGAGATTAAATGTAGGTTCCTTTCATATGTTTATTTTCATTTCTAGACTTTATATTAGCCATTAGGTTGTCTGAAATTTGTAATCAATTTCTTGGTGTTTTTATCTATTCAAATATAAATAAAATATTTATAACAGTATAGCCCATGTCCAGAAAAATCAAGAAATCTGAAAGGAACAAATCCACCAAGATTATAGTGGTGAGCAATGTGATACACACTCGAACCCAAATAAAATGTGGATCAAATAAATATCGATTAACTTTTAACATTAAAAGCACTTTGATGTATGACATTAGCCGACATATGACATTTAAAGTCAAGAAAAGGCAAAATGTGATTAAATGAATATTCATTCTGGTTATAAAATATATCCTAGCGTTTTTTGAGACATGATTATTTTCTTTTCAAGTGCATAAGTTAAACCGTCTACGAACCTAAAAATATTTTAGAAAATAGAAGATCTCCTGAAAGACCGTTTATGACAAATATATCTTTCCCAACAACCCAACTTAATAATTTTAAATTTAAAAATAAGGCTGATGACTAATCGGTTACTTATTTTGCAAAATGGGCTGACCCATATTTACCCGTCTATACTATAGATGGTCTATAGCAAGCATTTGTGTTTAGTAAATCATAATTCATATGCTTCTTGATTTGTTCTTACTCCCTCCAACTCACTATAAATATCCACTTCTTTTTTTGGGTCAATTCACTATATTTTTCTACTTTGTTTTTTTGGCATAGATTTTTTACCATAACACAAGACCATAATATCTCCACTTACATTTCTCAAAATACCTCAACTACCACCTTTATAATTATTATAATCACTTAAAATATTCCAACTACCATCTTTACCATTATTATAATTACTTAAAATACTCTAACTACTACACTTTTAAAATTTGTGCCAAAAACAGTAGACACTTAAAGAGAGTTGGAGAAAGTATTAAACTACAGAAGGACCATTCAACCGAAATAATCATTTCCACAACGAACTATCACTGCTAGGTATTTACCCGGGCTATGCACATGATTATAGAACTATTTTATAAAAAAAATATAATATTAGTTTAGACATTGTTGTTAAATTAATACAAAAGTTATTTTGAATAATTATATCTACAAAATTTTAATATAACCAAAAAAATATCAACTAACAATAATACAAAATATCTTCAGTTTTTTTTAAATTTATATATCAAATAACCTAGTATTAGTATTTTTAATCAAAAATATATACTAACCCTTGAAAGAAGTGATATTCAAAACAAAAGCTACTCATATGCTGACTAAACATGATTCATCATAACAACATATATTTGATTATTATGACATTCATAACTACACAACATGTCAATATGAAAACAATTAAACAAATTAAACGTCATTTCATCAATATCTTCCTTCTCTTTGGTTCCATTTCATCTCCACTCAACTCTTTATAAAATTTTATCTTAATTTATAAACTTTATTTTACTAATTGAATAAATTTTCTAAGATATAAATTTCATATTCACATAGCAACAAAACAAAAATCTATATATTTCTCGAGTTTTATCTCAATTTTTATACTAATTGTATAATCAATGAACTCAACTCTTAAAACACCAGCTACTCTTTCTTATGTATGTGAAATGCACTAAACGAACACTTTGAAATTCAATCATATAAATAAGCCAAACTAATATATGTCACTAACAATAAAACCTAAAATCTTATCTTTTCATCCTCAGTATAATTTAATTTATTAGCAGACAAAGATTTTATTTTATAGCATATGATACAAAACAAGATGAACTTAATTGAGCAGACTAAGAGTTTCAATATAATTAAATTGATATTTTAAGAGTTTCAATGCAAAAAAGACATGAAAAAATGAATATTGTATATAAATGCTACGTGGCACAAAATTTCCTGGATTATAATATGTATATGATTGATTGCAAGACCTGCTCAATATAGTTCGTCTAAATATACATCTTCCTGTTTCCTTTTATTTTAAAAATTATAAAAGATCAGACAAATTCAAAATCAATTTTATATTAGATCATTTACCAACAGCAGCTTTAAAGTTTGCTCAATTTCAAATAAACAGCCTCAAACTTCGTTTTTTTAACCAACAACAGCCTTCAACTTAGGAAACACAACATCGATACAGCCACTTCACCGGATGACCTGCTAATTGACCGTTGACCATGCTCAATGACCTTTGACTTTCCCTTAATTTCACTAATTAAACCTAATTACCTAATTATCCCTAATTAAACCATTCTTCCCCAATCTTTCTCTAACCCACCTCAATCACCTCCATTTTCCCCCTTCACCACCACCACCATCACCACCATTAAAACCCCTCCTTTAATAACAACCCACCTCAATGACCTGCTGGAGGGAACTCAATAAACACAATCACTCTTTTATCTTTTTAGTGTACAACATGGCAACAACAATGCACTCTTTTACTTTTCCCATCATTTCTCCTTCTTCCTTTTCTTCTGCTTCTTCTCTTGGCCACTACCATCTTTAATCCTCTTCTGTTTTTCTTCTTCAATTAAATCTAGAGGTGTTCAATGGGGCGGGTCGGGACGGGTCGGGTAAAATGTAAATGGGCCGGGGCGCGGCGGGTCATGTTAAATGATAAACGGGTCGGGGCGGGTCAAGCCCATTTAAATTCGACCCACTTTGACCCTTTTTTAAAAAGTTCATAGAATAGGTTTTTTTTATTATACTTTATGGCCCGTTGGGTCGACCCACTTATGTATATATTAATATCATTAAAAAAAATTTAAAAATGCGGTAAATTTTTTTCCGCAATTAATACTTATAATTATCCGACCCGGCCCGGCCCGACCCTTTACACCAAGGCCCGCTAATGACCCGCCCCATTATTGACCTGACCTGCTAATGACCCGTTAAAATGTGACCCGATCCTTGACCCGTTGGGTCGACCCGCCCCATTGAACACCTCTAATTAAATCCCCAATATTTTTTTATTCATCATCAATTAGATCTGGCCGCCTCTGGATTTGTTTTTGATTATAGATTGATTGCTTCCGTCAGTCTTCTTAATCGGTATGAAAGATACAGATAAGTTGATTTGGGATCAAATGAGAAGCCCAAAGTCCGTCAATGGAGTCGGTTCAAATCATACCACTGAAGGTTTTTTTTCCTAAACTTACGCTTTGGTTAATTCAAAATCAATTTTATATTAGATCATTTACCAACAGCAGCTTTAAAGTTTGCTCAATTTCAAATAAACAGCCTCAAACTTCGTTTTTTTAACCAACAACAGCCTTCAACTTAGGAAACACAACATCGATACAGCCACTTCACCGGATGACCTGCTAATTGACCGTTGACCATGCGCAATGACCTTTGACTTTCCCTTAATTTCACTAATTAAACCTAATTACCTAATTATCCCTAATTAAACCATTCTTCCCCAATCTTTCTCTAACCCAACTCAATCGCCTCCATTTTCCCCCTTCACCACCACCACCATCACCGCCATTAAAACCCCTCCTTTAATAACAACCCACCTCAATGACCTGCTGGAGGGAACTTAATAAACACAATCACTCTTTTATCTTTTTAGTGTACAACCTGGCAACAACAATGCACTCTTTTACTTTTCCCATCATTTCTCCTTCTTCCTTTTCTTCTGCTTCTTCTCTTGGCCACTACCATCTTTAATCCTCTTCTGTTTTTCTTCTTCAATTAAATCTAGAGGTGTTCAACGGGTCGGGTCGGGGCGGGTCGGGTCAAAATGTAAATGGGCCGGGGCGGGGCGGGTCATGTTAAATGATAAACGGGCCGGGGCGGGTCAAGCCCATTTAAATTCGACCCACTTTGACCCTTTTTTAAAAAGTTCATAGAATAGGTTTTTTTTATTATACTTTATGGCCCGTTGGGTCGACCCACTTATGTATATAATAATATCATTAAAAAAATTTAAAAATGCGGTAAATTTTTTTCCGCAATTAATACTTATAATTATCCGACCCGACCCGGCCCGACCCTTTACACCAAGGCCCGCTAATGACCCGCCCCATTATTGACCCGACCTGCTAATGACCCGTTAAAATGTGACCCGACCCTTGACCCGTTGGGTCGACCCGCCCCATTGAACACCTCTAATTAAATCCCCAATATTTTTTTATTCATCATCAATTAGATCTAGCCGCCTCTGGATTTGTTTTTGATTATAGATTGATTCCTTCCGTCAGTCTTCTTAATCGGTATGAAAGATACAGATAAGTTGATTTGGGATCAAATGAGAAGCCCAAAGTCCGTCAATGGAGTCGGTTGAAATCATACCACTAAAGGTTTTTTTTTTCCTAAACTTACGCTTTGGTTAATTCTCTCTGTTTTTGTCACTTACGTTGTCTATACTTGTATGGCTGAACTCGGTGTTCCACTCACTAAAGAACTCGGTTTTCACCAGGTATTAATTTCAATTTACTCCATTTATTGTTGGTTTAATACTTTAATTAATTTAGTTGGTAATGTGTTGTTATTAAAGGAGGGGTTTTAATGGTTGTGGTGGTGGTGGTGGTGGTGGTGGTGAAGGGGGAAAATGGAGGTGATTGAGGTGGATTAGAGGAAGGTTGGGAAAGAAGGGTTTAATTAGGGATAATAGGGTACTTAGGTTTAATTAGTGAAATTAAGGGAAAGTCAAAGGTATTGTGCATGGTCAACGATCAATTAGCAGGTCATCCGGTGAAGTGGCTGTATCGATGTCGTGTTTCCTAAGTTGAAGGTTGTTGTTGGCAAAAATCGAAGTTTGAGGCTATTTATTTGAATTGAGCAAACTTTAAGGCTGTTGTTGCCTTTGTTGGTAAATGATCCTTATATATTTGTCTAACTCTGGAAAAGCATTTAGATAAAATCAAAATGAAAAACTCAAATGCATCTTCCTGTTTCATTAAGTACCCCTTGTACTTGTAATAGCATTGTTATCAAAATCGCAATTTTAATGTACGATCTTGGCTTTAAAAAAAATGTACAATCTTGTAATTCTATGAATCATCATAAATATACTAATTCAGAAACAATTGTGACAAGTGTCACTATTTTAAAACCACTTTGCCAAATGTCACTCTAATAGTGTTGATTGTTGTTTTGGAACTCATCTCTTCATCTTCCCTAATGCAATCTAAATTGTCAATAAAAAGTTTTATTTAAAGTGGTTTTATTGACATTGACTCTACACATTCATATTCATACTAATATTAATAATTAATAATGTTGTTTTTAGCTTTATAAAAATTATCATGCTTTATCATGCAATGGTTAAAGAATATGAGTATTTTGTTAAATTTTGTAAAATGTCCTACATATTATTAGCCAAAACAATTTATAAAACTAAAAGTAAACCTACAACGTGCATTGCACGGGTATAATCTTAGTAGCGTTTTAAATCGTAAGTAAGATCGTATAATTGTTATGCGGAATACAATTTTAATAGGTAGAATTATAATCAACACGAAGTCGATCTAGCGACTCAACCCGACTAATTTAGTCTAAATTATAAATATTTTATTCTATTTGTCTGCATCTTTATAAGATCCTTTCTCATTATTTTAAATTGGGAAAATTATAAAAAAAAAACTATCTATTGTATATCACCTTTTGCGAAAAATTATCAATTCTAATTTTTTTTGCGAAAAATTACCTTATATGACTCAAACATATGCAAATAACTACTTATTTTAATTAGAATGTTTTTTAATTTTTAATTTTTTATTGTTTATATTGTCGTGAATTGAACCAGTATTCTAAAACAATCATTTAAAAGTCAAATAATAACATAATAATATATATAAGATTAATTATTTTTAATCTAAATAATTAATAAACCGTGCTTAGCACAAGAACCTATCTAATAACAATGATGAAGGAATTATAATATAGTAAAATTTTAAACATCTTAGTATGAAAAATAACATTAAAAGATTATGTAAGGTAGATAATAGTTGATTGAATAATTATGTTTTGATTTTAAAAAGTCGTGTATTATAATTTGAAGGAAAAGGTATCAAAAAGTACCTTATAAAATCTTTTTTTTTTCTAAAAATTACCTAATAAAAAAAGTTTTGCCGAAAAATACCTAACAAAAGTTGTTCTTTTCCATACAAGGTAATGTTTTCCTTCAGTCAATCGTTAAATATAACTGTTAACGGATCAAAATCGAAAATTTTCGTCCTCATCCTTACTTTCTTTTCCAATTTAACTTCGATTTTGAGTAAAAAGTGGAGGAGATACACTGTGAGAAAATTAAATTGAATAAGAAATTAATGATGAGAAACAAGAATTTTCGATTTTGACCAGTCAACCATTTTAAATGATGGTCAACTGAAGGAAAATGTTAATTGGTATTCTTTGAAAAAGCAAAAAATTTTGTTCGGTATTTTTTGACAATACTTTTTTTATTAGTTACTTTTTGGAAAAAACAATTATTAGCTACTTTTTGACACTTTTTTCTAATTTGAAACTTGTTTTTATAATCCATTTATTGCACAAGTTTCTATACTAGTTATCAATAGTGATAAAATAAACGTAATATAAAAACAAGAAAATATTTCTTAAAATCACAATATTGGAAATCATAACTTGAAAGAAATACGAAAAGCATGTGCATCATTAATTGTTATGTCCTTTTATCATCTACAAATTTTTGTATGAGACGGTTTTAATTATAAAAAAAATTTTTGTACGAAACGATTTCACTGTGAGATCTATACCATACTTGACTTAAGTAGTCTAATAATAAAAACTTTTAGCATAATGAACCTTTTGTATGAAACTCGTCTTGTTCACGTTCTGACCTTGTTATGACCCTCTAACGACCTTTTAACACCTTCTATAATAAAGCCCAACATTAACCCACCTCTCGTTAACGACTCACCTCACTAATACCCCATTCAAAATGACTAGAATCTTGATCTGTTGGGCCGACTCGCTCCGTTGAACACCTCAACCTATGATTATATTGAAAACTAGTATAGATACTTATGCAATGCATGATTTTATGAGTACGAAAAATATAAAAATATAACTTTAAAGAATAATGCAAGCATATATTATCGTGCTTAAACTTATCGAAAAATGATTTTTTTAAAACATCAATTAAATACTGATTTTTAAAATTATTTACTTAATACATCAAATTTATCTTCAAAAAATACATCAAATTATAGGCTACAAGTATAGAATTGTTATAATAAATTATAGTATAAATATTTTACCTAATTTAGCTTTAATTTAAAAAAAATAAGATTCTAAATTAAGTAAAGTTTGTCATGAAATTAATTATCATTCACTATAAAATTCCATTTGTGAAGGTTCTTTAAAAATGATATTTATATATTCCAGCATTTTTATTAGTATATTTGATAAAAAAATAATTTAAGATAACATAGAACAATCTATAACACAACACTTACACAAATTCTTAAAGTAGATGGTCTTTGCCATAGACCACGCATCTTGGATCAGCCCAATTAAAAAAAAGTTCCTAATTTCCAATATTATAAATAAAAAAAATAAAAATTGCATTTACATTAGGCTGGGCTGTTTTAGAGAGCCGTATTTGCCATAAACAATCTCTCAGAAGACCTCCTATAACACTTAAACTTAAAAAAAATATTTCTCAAAAAAAAAAAAAACTTAAAAAAAATATTTCTTGAAAAAAAAAACTTAGAAAAAGTATGTCCAAGAAGATAGGATCCATTATGCATAATTAGAGGGAGATGCGGCTGATATGCAACTTTCCTAGCTAACACAAATACTCATCTTGAAAAACATCATATTTTTGTCTCACTTCTTTGATCCCTAATCTCTTGTTCCTCCATTGTATCACACAACACCTTACCTCTTGTCTCTGGAAGAAAAACAACCATAAACCCAGATAACAACATTGTCACTCCAAATACACCATAACAATACATCATATTTTTCCTCCCTAATAAAATCAGAATTGGATCAAAAACTGACCCCAAAATCATTGCTTGTCTAACCAACGACGAGGCCGAGTTTCTCACACAGGTCGGAAACAGCTCCACTGTATACATCAACACCAGATTATACGCCATACAAGCACAAAACAGAGAAACTAACTCCATTCCCATCATCAAACCCTTGTGATGTTTTCCTAGGACTGAAAATACTATACTTGTTGATCCACTTATTATGCAAAACCCAAGTAATGACAACCTTCTATTACATCTTGGAATCCAAAATAGAAATGTTAGTAGATAAGAGGCTAAAGATAGTAATGCACTAAATGTTGAGGTTAAGTAGATATTGAACCCTAAATTTCCCACCCCTAAAAACATACCAAAGTACATTAGACCAATTCCAAAAGATAAGATTACGGATGCTAATAATCTTTTAATAGCCCATTTTTTCTTGATTAAGATCTTGAGGGATTCAAATGGGCTTGTATTGTTTGTATCCTTTTGGGGAATGTTAATCTTGGAATCCTTTTTTAGGGTTCCTAGTTTACGCAAAATGTCGATGGATTCCTCGTCTCGACCTTGCATAAACAACCATCTTGGGGATTCTAAGAGAAGGAAATAACATATTATAGAACATACTATTCCAGGGATAGAAGTGTATAAATACAATACTCTCCATGATAATCTTCTGGTTAAATAGGCTATACCAGTTAATGCTAGTATTCCTAATGAGAAGTGAGTGAACCCCACCATAGCCATTACTGGTCGCCACCTTTTGCCAACACGCTCTGTAATCAAAACCAGAGCCGTGATGGCAAGAGGGGCGCGACCAACTCCACTTAAAAATCGAAACACTGAATAAACCCAAATGTTGGGTGAAAATCCAGAGGCGAGTGCAGCCAAAGACATGATTAAACATGAAAGGCACAAAAGTTTTTTTCGGCCTAAAAACGAATCACCAAATGTAGACAAGACTAAGCCACCGAGTAGGCAGCCAACAAAGTAGGAAGTTGAAGGCATGCCGGTGATAAACGAGTTAGCACACTCGAGATTCCACTCGGAAATTATGGAAGTGTGCACAAGGTTTCCGGAATCCCAACCCCAATCGGTCGATTTAAGGGAGCATAAATTGGATTTATTTGAGATACATGATGAGTTAGTATTGTTGGTGCAGTGCCAAGATGGTTGTGCGTTAGAAAATATGCTCATATATGTTTGTTGGCTGTCAAAAAAGGCTGGAATGGAAGCCAGGATTGATTGGATGATCTGAGTAAGGTTTATCTGACCAATACATTCCTCTGTTATTTCTTCTATGGAAGTTTGGTCTGCTTTTGTTATGCTTCCTGTTACACTTGTTGTTGCACAATTTTCCTCCATTTATAATTTTCCTGTAAATTGGATCAAGAAAAAGAAATAATGAGATAATAATAATGAACATAAAAGGGTTTATTGATTATGAGATGAGAGTAGTACGGAACTAATTTATTTATAACTTTGAATGTACACACCCTAGCTTTTATATAGGAAAAAAAGAACAAAAATAGGTAACTACTTAGTCAAAGATTTTTTAGGGTTTCATGTACCACGATTAATATCAAATTAAAATTAATTTAGGTATAAAAAAAAAATAAATTTAGGTATAGTTTACATTTTTTTTCTATGTGATAAGAATTTTTAGGCTTTTTTTAAAAATAATTAAAATATCAACAATATAAAACAAAACGATTAATGACGTACGGTTTGATTATAAGATGAGATGAATACAAAGTTTATTTATTTATCACTTTGAATCTACAACACCCTCTAATATAAAAACAAAAGAAAACAACCTGCAGGTATCTACCTAGCCAAAGCTTATTGCATTGATTATGAGATAAGACGGATACGAATTTAGTTTATTTATAATTTTGAATCTAAAACACCCTCTAAAAAAAGATAATGCAGTAGACACATGAAAATATTAATTTATAGTTGAAAGAGCACTACACAAACTACACGCACTAGAAATACCAAGTTATCTATTCCAAAAATAACTATAACTGCTAACAAAATAAAAATACACCATGCATGGACCCTAAATAAAAGCTAATACGTTGAATTATTCTCCAACATAATTAATATTACGTAATGTATATAATTACAATACAAATTACAATTGGGAATTTGTATTAAACCCCTTTGTTGATGGCAAAATAAAAATTACAATAACAATAACAATGTTAAGTATAATGAAGATAAGTTTGTAACGACAACCGTTACCCGGAAACTTGATACAAGTTGTAGGCGTGTAATCATTTCCCTTTTGTGATATTTCCCCCACAAAGGTACTTGGGTTGATATGTGAAAATTCACAACGAGATACAAGCAACTTCAATATACCCTTAGTACTTAGGGTATATAACTTAACAACAATGTGTTTTAGAAACTATGAGCAAAGGAAAGCTAAGTAAGAGCTAATTACTCTCTTAGATTAGCAAAAACAAATGAGAGAAGAAAGCAAGAAACTCAGAGAATAGGTGTATCCATCTCAATGCCCAGGGCACTCTATTTATACTCAAGGAGTATAGAGAGGAGCCTAAGCTCATAATCACACAATTGATTATGATTGATTACAGTCATAATCATCCAATTCAATGCCATTAACAATAGCATAATACTCCTCCATAACTCAGAGATTTTAAGAGCATTAAGATAGAATCCTAGGCATTAACTTCAAAGAAAACGGGAAGAAAAATGCAACGGTACACTCAGCCCCTACCGCCGAGTGGGCGGTGAGCTTTTCACCAGGATCGCCGACTCGGTGATTCCTTCTGTCCAGACCATTGGTTTTCTAGTAGCTAAAGCCGACTCGGCTTTAGCTCAAAAGGGGAATCGTCGAGTCGGCTTTTTAGCCTGTCTTGGCTCCCCTTTTTCCTTGTTTTGTCGTATCTTTATATGCCTGACGGACCTCGAATTCAATACGTATTTGTCCCACTACTTTAGTAGCTTTTAGTGATTTATTACGGACTTATAAATTCTCCCACTACCTTAGTGATTATATTCAGGATTATTAGACACTAAATGTTCAACAATCCTCCCCCATTTTGGGTATAGTAAGCCTCTCATTTACCAAAACTCATAATACATTTCATGCATCAAGTCTAATATCCCTTCGGATTGAATTAACGCCTAATACAACACACTTAACAAGTGATCGAGCCAGAATTGATTTCCATACGGAATTGAATTAAATGACCCTTCCAACCACTTGAAGATGTAATACACACAAAACAAATAACACAAAGTTATTAACTTGACACATTATAAGGCCGTGTCCGTATCTTATTCATAAGTTTATCGTAGTCATTATGCCAATCTTGACTACTTGTAGCGGCCACACTTCAAACTTATATAGGTAGGTTCTCAGTACGTATAAAACATATCCCCGTGACGAGGATATAACACCAAGAGCTCTTCAACCCTTGATCTTGAGAACTTTCAAGATGACTACCTTATTCCATCACAGTTCAAAGCAACGATGGGTCATATAACGAGTTGCTTTAACAAAAATCAAGAGGACTTTACCACATTAAATTCAGACACGATGTTACTCATGCGTGAATTGGGCCTTCCCAAATGATTTTATTGACATAAACCGATTTCAACTGAGGCTTTCTCAATTGAATCTCTATTCATGGCTTTCGTAAACGAATCCGCCACATTGAACTTAGTGTTCACATAGTCAAAAGTTATGACCCACTTAATGATAAGTCCTTGCACTAGGCGATGCCTAAGAGCAATATGACGAGACTTACCATTATATACTTGACTATAAGCTCTACCTAAAGCCGTCATGCAATCCGCATGGATTGCCACCGGTGAAATTGGCTTAGGCAACAAAGGTATCTCAAACATGAGATTCCTCAACCACTCTGTTTTACTAGCTGCTGAAGCAAGTGGTATAAATTCAGCTGACATCTATCGTAGAGTCGGCTATACATGTTTGTTTCTTAGAGGACCAAGAAATGGCAGCTCCCCCATAAACAAACACCCATCCACTAGTAGAAGAGTTATCCTCTTCATTAGTGATCCAGCTAGCATCGGAATAACCTTCTAGAATAGGAGGTTCTCCGCTATACGCAATATCATAATCCTTGGTACGCAACAAGTATTTTAATACTCTCCTTATCGCCATCCAATGATGGGGACCCGGGTTATTAGTAAATCTACTAAGTTTACCAACCGCAAATGCTATGTAAGGCTTAGTACTTGTCATAGCATACATCAAAGATCCTATGACCTTTTGCTCCAGTCCTTTCAAAACAAACCCTTCGGGTTGTTTCATATAAACCTCATCAATCTAATTGCCCATCTAGAAATGCGGTTTTAACATCCATTTGATGTATTTCTAGATGATAGACTGTAGCTAGCGCTACCAATAACCGAATAGTGGTTATTCTTGCAACCGGTGCATATCTATCGAATGATCGATACCGTGCTTTTGTTTAAAGCCTTGAGCCATTAAACGGGCTTTGAACTTATCAATAGTACCATCGATTTTCATTTTCTTTCTGAAAATCCACTTGCAACCGATTGGTTTACAAGTAGGAGGAAGATCCACTAACACCCAAGTGTTATTTCCCATGATGGATTGCATTTCATCAGTAATAGCCTCTTTTTAAAAGGCGCTATCATGCGATGCCATAGCATCGCTATAAGTCAATGGGTCACGTTCCACATTATACAAATATGGAACGCTAGAAGATACTTCACTTCTATCACCTTCAACCAAGTATACTTGGAAATCCGGTCCAAAGCTTTTAGCTTTCCGTTGTCTCTTAATCCGTTTAGGAATAGGATCAACTAATTCTTTTTCATCTATTTGTTGACTTTCATCAACATCTAGAGATGAACCTTGTTGATTATCATCAACATTGTCATTGGTACAAACTTGTAAATTTCTTAGTCTACTCAATGATGAAAATCTATTTTCATCAAAAATAGCAACTCTAGACTCTATAATCGAATGAATCGATATATAGTCATTTTGTTCTACAACATAGAACCTATAGGTTTTGCTATGAATAGCATAGCCTATAAAGATGCATTCAACACCTCGTTCACCGAGTTTCTTTATCGGTTCTTAACCTTTTAAGTTTACTTCCAATTTGTAATTCTACTTCATTTTTGTAAATCTTAAAGTGTTCAAGAGCCTCATCTTTTGTATGTAAAAGATATACATAACAAAACTTTGAGAAATCATCAATAAAAGTTATAACATACTTTTTATTTCTCAAAGACGGTGTACTATGAAAAACACAAAGATCACTATGGATTAACTCCAAAATTTCAGATTTTCTTTCAACACTTTTAAAGGGTGTTCTAGTGATCTTATTTAACATGCACGTTTTGTAATTCTTAGACATTTTAATGCACATAGGAATGAGTTTATGTTTAGATATAAAAGAAACTTTGTAAAAATTTATATGTCCTAATCTAACATGCCAAAGATAATGCAAATCATCACTTTCATTCATACTTGAAACATTACAAACAACGTTTTTATTTAAATCTAAAGACAATTTAAACAAACTATTACATAAATAAGCACGACCAATAAACAAATTATTCTTAGAGATAATACACCTATCGGCTTCAAACACTAGTTTGTAGCCCAATCGATTCAAAATAGGACCCGAGACTAAATTCTACTTGTTTCGGGTGCAAAATACACATCCCTTAAAACTAAGAGATTCCAAAGGCCTCTATTTATACTCAAAGAGAGGAGCCTTTGCACTTCATCACCATAATGATCATATTAATGATCATAAACATTAATACCATTATTCTAGAGAATAATGGTCCTTAATACTCCCTAATTAACCAGACAATCAAGAGCATTAGTGAGTATCCAAGGCATTAAGCACAAAGAAAACGGGAAGAAAAGCAACGGTCACTTCCCAGCCCAGATCACCGACTCGGCGATGGGGTCAAAACAAGGGTCGCCGAGTCGGCGATCCCTTCTGAAAAAAACACTGATTTTTCCAGAAGCTAAAGCCGACTCGGCTTTAGTTCAACCAAAGGGACAGCCGAGTCGGCTGTGTAGGCTGACTTGTTTTGTCCCTTTTCTTGTTTTGTCATATCTTTAAATGCCTTACGGACTTAGTATATTAATACGTATTTGTCCCACTACTTTAGTAGCTTTAGTGATTTATTACGGACTTATATATTGTCCCACTACCTTAGTAGTACTTAGTAATTATATTCAGGATTATTAGACACTGAATGTTCAACACTAATGTCCTATGAGACGATCATATACGTGTGACCACTCATAGGTCTAAACTATAATATTAAAGCTGTCGTTTTATAGCTTGAATTGGACATATTAGACCTTGAAATATGTATATTATGTGTTTGATTGAGAAACTTTAAACCATTGAAATACATATTCTAAGTGTTGAAATGAATAATTTACAGTAGGAGTAGGTAAGTAAAAAAAAAATAAAATGAAGAGTTGTAGTAGGGGTTTTAAGAGTTAAAGTTGGCATTTTAGGTTTTAAGGGCTGAAGTCGATAGCTAAAAATAAATTAAGCTTTAGGAGAAGTGAGACTGAGGCTTCGATTAGGGGGTTTTATGTGATAGATTTGGCTTTTTAAGTCATGAAATGAGTGTTTTAAGATTTGAATTAGGCAAGTGTAAAATTTTATAGTTCGCAGCGTGAGGGTGCCGCATACAAGTTTTTGAGAATTAATTATTAATTTTCTATTAGATTTAAAATTTGGCTTAAAAAATAAATGGTCTATAAAATTACATAAAGAAGACCGTCCGAAAAAAAAATTGAAGATGGAATAAAGGTTAAATTAAGAAATTGGGTTCCATGCTTAGTTACCCGCCTGCGGCCCACATTGAGAGGAAATAGACAAGGCCCGCGTGTCAGAGAAAAAGAGATTAAACCAGCCCATGTGTGGCCCGTAAAATCTTACCATTTCCATTTCCTGTTTTCACGCACAAGTCTTAGTATGAGATGGATGTTGGAACTCCGACGGACCTATACAAAGAGCCCAATTTATTTATATTAACAAAATATTTTAACACAAAAACTTGCGTAAGACCGTCCTACTTTAGGACCACAATTGACAGTGACGGATGTATGTTTGGGCACGCGGGACATGTGCCCCTAAGCATTTTTTAAAAAACAATTTAAATTTGACTTTCTATTGGTCAGTGTAAAAATGTAAAATTAATATTAAAGTCTTTTGATGATAAATACTTACTTATTTTAGTAATTTTGTCTTATTTATTTATTTTGTTCCATTTTTCTTATGGCATTTCGTATATAAAATTTTAGCAAGTTTTGTATGAGACCGTCTCACCTTGAGATAGGCCCATACAAGCACCCCATTAGTACAAAAATAAATAATAAAGAATGAAAACTGAATTCCCGCTTGTACGAGAAGCTTTTCTTCTTAAATACTTTAGGCTGACCCAATTGAGGTCGCCTTATGGTGAGACGACGTTAATAAAGAACGTGCACTATAATAGATCAATTCACTATTTATTTACATCATGCATATTTTTCGAGTATATTTAACTTTTTTACTCGAATTACATTATTTTGAATTAAGTGGAATGAACTAAATAAATAAATTCAAATTGTTATTAATTCAAGGAATGCATATGATTAAGATAGATGTTAAATAGTAGCATTTTTTATTCGAAAATGCTATTTGATTACGAGAAACTTTTTCAAGAATAAGATAACAATTTTGATAAGTTTATTGTGATTCTACTTGTCATTTTTTTCAAATTAAAAAATATTAGTTGTTAATTTTATAAATGAAATTCCACTAAAATTTCGTCCGTTAGTTGGTGCTCCCTAAAACTCCAAACCCTGGATCCGCCACTGACAACTGGGCCGGCCCATTGCAGGCGCATGATCTATACGCGCGCGCCTATTTCCCTTTAGAATTCCTCTTTTTTTTTGTTTTTTTTTTCATATTCTAAGCATTTTTCAATTTAGATCTTAAAAGTATCAATTTTGACCTTAAAGATATCAATTTTAACGTAAAATACTACTTAAACATATCAATTACAGTAAAAATTCCAATTTGAACCTATAAGTGATCAATTGTGGCGTTAAACTAATCAATTTCTACCTAAATTGAAATTGATATGTTTAAGGTCAAAATTGATACCTTTAAGATTAAAATTGAAAAATGCCCAATAAATGAAAACGAAGAGAGAAAACATGTAAGGAGCATGTTTCGGGTGAAACTTAGTTACAATTTATATTAAGTGGGGGAAGGGTAATTTATGTTGTATCTCTAAGTAGAAACGTCCACGCCGTGTCGGTATAGGGTAGCCCGATCCAATAATTTGAGGTTGAATGTGGTTGAAGATGGTCGAAGGTGGTTGAAGATCTTCGAATGAACCTACAAAATGAACAAAGGTTACTGACCCGGGGGCGGCGCCCGGGAAAACCCCTCCGATGCTTAAGTCAGAACGAGGTTGAATATGAATATGAGAATTGAATCACATAAAGAGAATATGGGAGAAAAACTTACTTCATTAAGACATTTTTGAGTATTTATAGTAGCTGGATTTGTACTGATAATGAAGCTCGTTGGATCTGATTTATGAACCGATAATCGATGAAACAGACTGATACTATCTGAAATTGGGCTTTGACCAACCAATGGACTATCATTGACTATATATGAGGCCCAACTAATATTGGGGCCTTGGGCCCAAAACATTAGCCCCACGCACATAGGGCGATAATATCGAACAATAATTGGCGGACTGTGTACGGAACCTTGACGGTAAGAGGCTTTGGAAAATTTCTAACGAAGCGCACCAACTTGACTATGATTTGTAGTGACTTTTTAATATCTTGTCCATTCCAAATGAAATATAACAATAAATATGTTCCTACGCTGATGGGTCCAAAGATATTTGAACTTAATTAATCTTGGGGACTTATCTAGGCTAATAAGCCTAGGGGTGAAAATTCGGTGTTTGGTTTGGATTATACACAAATCCAAATCAAACCAAATTAATTTCGGTGTTGATTTTTTCAGTCCAAATCCAAATCATATTTTTTACAATCCAAATTGAACCAAACCAAATTTTAGAATCTCAATCCAAATTGCACCGAATTAAACCGAATAGCACCGAATTAGCCAATTTGGCCGAATTGATTCCAATTGAAATATCATAAAATAGATCATTACAATTCACTAAACAACTTAGAGTTCGTTAAACATACAAAACAACTTACAATTTATTACAAATTCCATAAATAATTTATTACAACATCAAACATATACATTGATCTCTAAATAAGCCTTCAAATTCACCAGCACCAATCTTCAACTTCAACAGCATTTTACTCAAGTCATCCTCATACTGGAGATCTAACAAATCCAACAAAAATTGTAATTTGTAAATTGTAATAATCAAAGAAAAAACGAATAAAACATATATAAACAGTAACTGTAATCTATAAATCGTAATAATCAATTCTAACAAAAAAACAGACGAAATATAACAAAAATTGAATAAAGTAAAAAAAATCTGTTAAATATTTAAAAAAATAATAAACATAAAAGAAATCTAGATCTAAGTATATCATAAAGGAATGTTAAAAAATTTACACTAGAAAACGAATCAATGAAAAACAAAATCAAATCATAAACATAAAAATCAATGAAAAAAATTTGCAAAAAAATATAAACAAAATAAATAACATCTATTCAATGTAAATCTTACAATAACATAGAAAAACAAAGTAAAATGAGATAAAAGAGAGAAAATCTTTGACCTTCTATTGAGATGTAATGAAAGAGATATCAATGGAGATTCGAGAAACTAGATCTAAAGGAAGAGAAGAAGGCGATTCAGTTTGGTAGAGGGAGAGAGGTGCATAGTTAGGTTTAGAAAGAGAGTACAGAAGAAGGGGAATGAAGAGGCGCCTCAAGTTTGATTTTAATACCCTAAATAGGTGCCTCAATTAGGGTTTTTTTTCCTTTCTGGGCTTGGGCCTAACTACTAACAGGTATATAATATTTCGGTTAGTTCGGTTTTTCGGTTTTATAAGGCCCAAAACCGAAATCGAACCGAACACCGAATTACTTTAAAATTTCAGTCCAAACCAAATCATATTTAAAATATCTCCAAACCAAATTTCTTATTCAGTTTGGTTTGGTTCGGTGTTCGGTTTTTCACCAAATTAGTTACACCCCTAAATAAGCCCCAAATAAATAAAATAAATAATTTTGGATATGAGATATTTAGAGAAGTACGGAAATAGGGTGGGAAAAACACTAAAATAAAGATGAACTATTCAAAGATAGGGTAGTGAAAAAAAGAAAAGGAAAAATAAATATTTGGAGTATTAGGAAGAGGCCGAGCATACATATTCTGATATTCATGCTCTTTGGTTTTCAAACTTTCATGCCCCTTTTCTTTCTCATGACATGCTTAACTTGCCTTGTACGCCCCCCTCCACCTTTCCTTAGTTTTCTTATTTTTGTTTTTGTCCTTTTCTATGATTATTTTCCCCCCTATCATCTTTTCCCTGACACAAGCCTAATGCCCCCCTCCCCTCTTCTGATATCTCCTTTGTTTTTTGAATACGGCTACACAATGACCGGGCATACCTCCCCTATTTTCTTTGGGTTCTGAATTTACATGCCCCCCCTTCTTTTCTTTGTACGGATCATATGATGACACGTTTCCCCAATTTGTCATCTTCACAAATTCAGAGAACTCGAGCATACATTATACTCGACCATTTTCAGTTGCTTTCCCATTTTTGCAAATAACCCAGCGAAAACTCGAGTCTTCAAGCAAAAATTCAGCTTCAAAGCTTGAGTCCGAGCATACTCATGGTGTCTCGAGATCCAGTTTAGAGAATTGGTCCTCTTAATTTTTGCAAATAACGCATCTTTTTTCACTCTGCCATTTTTGAAAGCTGCACTCCAAAAATGTCCGAGCATACGAAGCTTTTATTTTCTTGAATATGTTTTCAAACGCTCTCCCATTAGAGTCCGAGCATACATATATAAGGAACTCAAAAAAATTTCCTTCCAATTTTGAAAATTATCAAGAGTCCAAGAATGCATCTCCTCCTCTTTCACATTTCAATCATGCCATATTTGAGAGTTTGACCCGTATCTTTTCAAACTTCATTGGCTGTTTGGGTAGAAGAAGAGCTTAGAGCCATGGCGAGGACAAACCCAGATACAGTGACATTGCTAACCTTTGACGTTTGCGGGTATCATTGTAGAATATTGGATTCTTGAATATTGTTGATGATGAAGATAATCATGGCGTTGATCGGAGTTTGAATGTCAACTGGGATGTCATTGAGCTGGACATAGTAAGATATGTGATATTATGAACATTATGATGATGACTAGTAAACTCTAGGATATAGCAGCCCTTGTTTTGTAGCATGCTTGACAGCTCATGCTTTACCTTTGCTTCCATCTATTACTTGTCATGTCTTTTTGGACTTGTATGTACATTTTTGACTATAACTTTGGATATACAGCTCGGAATGATGTAAGACCGGTAGCGTTGGAAGCTAGACTTCAAGAGATTCGAAACGATATATTATACGCCCCCAACGGACTTCGGGATTACACGTTATGATTGTTCGAACCCAACTACTCATGAATGACATGGATAATTTGTAAGGAAGTGTAAGAAGCTTGTAAGATATGGGTCTCTTCAAATTTTTCTTCTAAAATCTTCCCCATTGCATGAAGACTCATGCTTTACAAGGGGTAAAAATGTAGCTAATTTTGGAAGCTTTTGTGGGCTAATAAGCCCCAAAATATTTATATTAAAGAATGCATAACTTAATATATATTTTTTTTATTATTTTGTAATTGGGTATTTTTTGGGAGGTGGTCATAAATGAAAATAATGATAGAAACAAAATTTAATAGCCTAATTTGGATGGCAATTTAGCCCCAAATAGATTTAGAATTTTTGTGGGATGGGTAAAAATAATATTCATATTAGGAAGAGAGGAAAATAAAATTCATGAAGTATGGACGACATAGGAAGGCTTACAGGAAATGAAAATGGGCTTGCAAAGAGTCCGAACATACCATAATTGAGGTATTTCGAAAATCAACATTGTCTCCCTATACTTGTTTTCCTGACACACGCCATCCCTCTCCCTTTTTTCCTTATTGTAGTTTTTTCTTTATGAAAACATTATGCACTTTTCTTCTTCTGTGCTCTCTTTTATTACCCCTTTCACATTTATTTGGCTTGTATTGTGTTAGGAACTAGGAAGCCCTTTATTCAAAGGACTTGCCACCCTTCGCATTTTTTGATATTTCAGCAAATATTTTTGCAGTCTTTGGTGTACTAGATAATGAACCCAAGCTTGATTATCTGTGTTCCAAGTTTCATTCAAAAACTCGAGGGCCTTTGGTGTACTGTTACAATCGAAATGACCCATTATCAACACCTCGAGCTTAACTCGATAATGTTACAATCGAAATGACCCATTTTTGCAGTCTTTGGTGTACTGTTACAATCGAAATATCTTTAACCCGACAGGTAGTCGACATTATCCGTCCTAAAATTACCCATTATCAACACCTCGAGCTTAACTCGATAATGTGATTAAGCAATATAATTTGATTTGACCGTATCAATTTTAAATCAGCCAATAACAAGTTCGATTGAATTGAATAAAGTTTACTTTAGCTAAAATTAAACAATAAATGCAGGCCCATAATCAAATTTATCTACTTTATCTTAGGTTAAACAAAATTTGTCTAGTAACCGACAACTTAATTAACCGACTACCACTCTTCATTCTCCAATCACAAATGATTTCAACATAATTCGACATAAAAGTCAATTGAATTGGATTGTAATTGACCCGAATCCCGAGAACAACTGAATGCACAACTCAAAAATGATATAATCAATCTGAAGTTAACCCAAACAAAAACAATTCGAATTAACGTTTACCTAAACAAAATGACCACACTCATACTCTAACCGGACTCGATTCGACCTGCAACAAAAACGTTTGGATCCGAAATGCATAAACTAAACCCTATACAAGTCCAAACAAAAATAGATAAGATCCGAAATCGAAATCGACCTAGTGTGGTATTAAACCAATATAGACTTGTACTCGATTGAACCCATAACCGAATCGACCCGGTTCAAAGTGCTAAATCACCTAGAAAAACCCAAACCTGATAGAATCCGACTCAAAACCAGACCGAGTAACCGAATTTACAACCCTATGTATGACAAAGCTTACCATATGAAAATCATGTATATTTATTTCCTACTTTCTTCGTTATTGAATGTAGTATGATTAGGAATCTGCGGATAATTTGGCTAGATCTTATTCCAATTATTTCTTAGTTTGAGCGTTGTGGACTGATGATGTTTTGAAGTTTTTCTTATGCAAACTTTATTTTATCTAGAATCCTTTTTTGTTAGGTTTATCTTTAAAAAAAAAAAAATTTTCACCCAACCAATGAGTACAAGGTTTTTCTTTTTTTTTGAAAAATGGAGATGCGGGGTATCGAACCCTGTGCCTCTCGCATGCGAAGCAAGCGCTCTACCATTTGAGCTACATCCCCATTTGTGATTGATAAACTGTTGCATATTTAATGAATGCAAATTTCATCTCTTAAATATTCTAAAATTAATGGCCGATGCAGGTCTCGAACCTGCGACCTTCGCATTATTACCACGACTCTCAAACTAATTGAGCTAATAGGTCGATGGATTATCTATGGGTATTTAATTTGTAAGTACAAGTTTCTAAGTCGATTTATATACAACCCACTACACCTTGACCCTTATTATCAAGCATATTAAGTTTTTTATTGTACAGCTTACCATATTTATAGTTGACGTAGATTAACTTGCGTTAGTGAAGTGTTCTCATTGGTAATGGTCTTATGCTATTATTTCGATTAACAGCAAGGGTCTTGACCGACATTGAGCCTAGTTCATCTGATAAATCTTTGATCTCGTCATTTGGATTATTTTTGGTGTTGTTCAAGGCTTTGAACTCTATTAATAGATTATTGTTTTGTTTAACTTGTGATTTTAATATGGATTAGAGGGTGTTACTTGTATGGTACATTTTATCATCATTTAAGACCATATCACCTAAGATTTAATGAATCAACAAAACTTTTTATTATATTGTTATATTTTTCAAAATTTTTGTGATTGTTGGTTAAGTTTATATTTCAATATGGAAACTTTTGGGTTTTATATAAAAAAAGGGTAAAGCATCAAACCTTTGCCTTTTCAGTTTAAGAATATTAACTTAAGCGCTATATACTCATTATAAACTTCGAGTATATACCTAGTCGAAAAAAGCAGAAGAGATGACACCACATTCTCAATTTCTTGTTTCACGGACGGCGCGACATTTCTTGTTTGTTCTTCATTTCTAAAATTGGTTCTTTTTAGGTTTTGTACTTTTTTTTCAATTGATATTATTTTCATCATATTCTGATATTATTCTATATTTATTGGATGTGACTTGTTGTTGATTTTTGATTCTGAATGTGTTGGTTTTTTACAAACTAACTTCTAATTTTGAATTTATTGGTTTATTGTTCTGTTCATCATATTAGTTTGTTCATATATATATTTAATATGTTAAGTACATACTACTTAGTATAGATTATTGACGAAACCAATGAATATTATGAATAGTAATGCACAATCTCTTTAATATGTCTTTTAGCTTTGGGAGATCTAATTCTCATAAGGTCGAATAGATCAATATCAATTATCAAGCTTGTGGTAATAATTAGGATGAGACATATTAGATGGTCTTGTTCTTTGAGAACCAAATTTGTTTTATTTGTTTCTTAAGTATAACAAGGTAATTTTTTTGATACCTTATTCTTTAAGGACACATTATACATATATGATTAGGGTTGTAAAAAATTGACCCAACCTGTAATACCGCCTGGAATCGATCTGTATTCGACCGTTAGTTGAGCTGAGGTGAAGTGATCTGAACCGATCGAAACTCGACCTAATGGTGACCCGTAACCAGACAATGTGGTTAACTGAGTTCAATTTGCACCTGACCTGTTGCAATCGAAATCATCTTTAACCCGATAGGTACTCGACATAATACGTCCTAAAATGACCCATAATCAACACCTCGAGCTTAACCCCATAATGTCATTAAGCGATAAAATTTGATTTGACCGTATCAATTTTAATTCAGCTAATAAGAAGTTCGATTCAATTGAATAAAGTTTAGTTTAGCTAAAATTAAACAATAAATGCAGGACCACAATCAAATTTATCTACTTTATCTTAGGTTAAACCAAATTTATCTAGTAACAGACCACTTTATTATCTGACTACCATTCTTCATTCTCCAATTACAAATGATTTCAACATAATAAAACATAAAACTCAATTGAATTGGATTTTATTCAACCTGAATCCTGAGAACGACTGAATGCACAACTCAAAAATGATATAATCGATTTGAAGTCAACCCAAACCAAAATAATTCGAATTAACGTTAACCTAAAAAACTGACCAGATTCATTCTCTAACCGTACTCGATTCGACCTTCAACATAAACATTTGGATCCGAAATGCATAAACTAAACCCAATACAAGTCCAAACTGAAATACATATGATCCGAAATTGAAAACGACCTAGTGTGGTATTAACCCAATATAGACTTGTACTCGATTGGACCCATAACTGAATCAACCTGGTTCAAAGTGCTAAATCACCTGGAAAAACCCGAACCCGAAATTATCCAAATCTGATAGACTACGTCTCAAAACCAAACTAAGTAACCGAATTTACAACCCTATGTATGACAAAGCTTATCATATGAAAATCTTGTATATTTATTTCCTACTTTCCTTCGTTATTGAATGTAATATGATTAGGAGACTGCGAATAATTTGGCTCGATCTTATTCTAGTTATTTCTCAATTTGACCTTTGTGTACTGATGATGTTTTCATTTTTTTCTTATGTTTATGTTATTTTATTTAGAATCAGTTTTTATTAGTTTTATATATATATAAAAAAAAGAATTTTTACCCAGCCAATGAGTACATGTTTTATTTGGAAAAATGGAGATGCGGGGGATCGAACCCCGTGCCTCTCGCATGCGAAGCGAGCGCTCTACCATTTGAGCTACATCCCCATTTCTGATTGATAAACTGTTGTAGATTTAATAAATGCAAATTCCATCTCTCATATATTCTAAAATTAATGGCTGATGCAGGTCTCGAACCTGCAACCTTCGCATTTTTTCCATGACGCTCTAACCAATTGAGCTAATAGGTCGATCGATTATCTATGGGTATTTAATTTATAAGTACAAGTTTTTAAGTCGATTGATATACAACCCACTACACCTTGAGCCTTATTATCAAGCATGTTAAGTTTTTTATTGTAGAGCTTACCATATTTATAGTTAACGGAGATTAACATGCGTTGTAGCGAAGTGTTCTCATTGGTAATGGTGTTATGCTATTATTTCGATTAACAACAAGGGTCTTGACCGGTGTTGAATCCAATTCATCTAAAATCTCTGATCTCGTCATTTGGATTATTTTTGGTGTTCTCCGAGGCTTTGAACTCTATTAATAGATTATTGTTTTATTTAACTTCTGATTTTAATATGGATTAGCGAGTGTTATTTTCAAGGTACAATTTATCCACATTTAAGACCATATCACCTAAGATTTCAAGGATCAACAAAACTTTTTATTATATTGTTATTTTTTTTTAAATTTTTGTGATTGTTGGTTAGGTTTATATTTTAATATGGAAACTTTTGGGGTCTATATTAAAAAGGGGAAAAGCGTCAAACCCTTGCCTTTTCAGTTTAAGAATATTAACTTAAGTGTTACATACTCGTTATAAACTTGGAGTATATTCTAAATTTCACAATTTCTTGTTTCACGGACGCTGGCACATTTCTTGTTTGTTGTTCTTCATTTCTAAAATTCGTTTTTTTAGAGTTTGCACATTTTTTTCAGTTGATATTATGTTCATCATATTTGGATTTTATTCTAAATTTGTTGGATATGACTTGTTGATTTTTGATTCTGAATATGTTGATGGTTTACAAACTAACTTTTGATTTGGAATTTGTTGTTTGATTATTTTGTTCATCATATTATTTTGTTTATCTATAATTAATATGTTAAAAAAATTTCTACTTAATATTAATAATTGTCGAAACCATTGAGTATTACGAGTAGATCCACAATCACCGTATTATGACTTTTAACTTTGGAAGATCTAATTCTCATCAGGCCGGATAAATCAATATCAATTATCAAGCTTGTGGTTATAATTAAGATGAGACATATTAGGTTTTTTTTGTTTCTTTAACATCCCAAACTTGTTTTATGTTATTTAAGTATAACAAGATAAGTTATTTTTTTTTATAGATTTTTGATACCTTATTCTTTAAGGAGACATTATATGTGTATGACAAAGCCTACCATAGTAAAAACATGTTTATTTATTTCCGACATTCCTTCGTTATTGAATGTAATATGATTAATAGTCTGCGGATAATTTGGCTAGATCTTATTCCAGTTATTTGTTAGTTTGACCTTTGTGTAGTGATGATGTTTTCAAGTTTTTTTTTATGCATATGCTATTTTATCTAGAATCCTTTTTTATTAGTTTTATATATAAAAAAAATTACAACCAACCAATGAGTACATGGTTTTTTTTTGGAAAATGGAGATGCGGGGGATCGAACCCCGTGCCTCTCGCATGCAAAGCGAGCGCTCTACCATTTGAGCTACATCCCCAATTTTGATTGATAAAATGTTGCAAATTTAATGATTGCAAATTGCATCTCTTAAATATTTTAAAATTGATGACCTATGCAGGTCTCGAACGTACAACCTTCGCGTTATTAGCACCACAATCTAACCAACAGAGCTAATATACCAATCGATTATCTATGGGTATTTAATTTATGAGTACAAGTTTTAAGTCGATTGAAATACAACCCATTACACACTAGTGGAAAAAAAGCTATTGGCTGCGGCTAATTGGCTGCGGTTTAAAGTTGTACGCAGCCAATAGACAAAATTAAAAAAAAAAACAATAGGGCTGCGGTTTGTTAGCTAGTTCGCAGCCAATAGTCCACAAGAACATAAAGGGCTGCGATTTTCTTCATGTCCGCAGCCTAAATATGAAGCCCAACCTAATTTCAGCCAATATGCATGAATCCCTCTCTCTCACATAACCCTAATTTAAGTCAAGATAGGCGTCGTTTAAGTCTATCTTCCTTCATAACCCTAATTTAAGTCATCATCATCCTTCTTCTTCCTCTCAAAACACAACTTTCTTCTCTAACTCCCTCTCACTTCAAACGCCTCTTCAAACCTCCCTTCTGATTTCTTCAAACCTTCATTCTGATTTCTTCAAACGCCTCCTTCCACCAGATCTGAAGAAATTTCGAATGCCTCCTTCCACCAGATCTGAGATTTCGTTTTTCAAGAATTTTTGAAGAAATATCGTTTGAAGAAATTTCTTCAAACGCCTCCAGATCCTTTCGTTTGAAGAGATTTGAGATTTCGTTTGAAGAGATCTCTTAGTATTTGAAGATTTTTGTGTTCTTATTTTCGTTTGCAATTATTTTCGTTTGCTGCTACAAATCAATAATTTTCGTTTGCAATTATTTTTTACAATTTGAAGATTTCTGGGTTCTTATTTGAAGATTTCTGGGTCCTTCTTGATCTTATTTGAAGATGAAGCCTGGTAATTTCGTTCCAAGATTTGTAATGAAGATGAAGTCAGGGTTCTTATTTGTTCTTCGTTTTATTTCGTTAAAATGGATTTCGTTCTAGATTTCTTTGATTGTAATTTTTGATTGTAATTTTTTTAGATTTCTTTTAGTTTATGCTTCGTTTGATTGTAATTTCGTTCATTTTTTAGATTTCTTGATTGTAATTTTATTAGATTTCTTTTAGATCTTGTATAGAAAGCTTGTAATTTTAGATGTATATTTTTTTCTCCATTAATTTTAGATGAACATGAGCTTGTATTTTCATCTTTCATTTAATTTTAGATGTAGATGAATTCGTTTTTCATCTTTCATTATTTTTCAGATTTGTTGTTAGTATAAAACAAAATTTTAAAAAAAAAATAAAATTTTGAAAATGGGGTATTGGCTGCGGCCAATAACTTTATCTTATTTGCTGCTACTCCAAGGGCTGCGAGACAAAACCGCAGCCAATACCCTAAAAAAACCGCAGCAATTGGCTTTTTTTCCACTAGTGACACCTTGAGCTTTATTATTAAGCATGTTAAGTTATATATTGTAGAGCTTTCCAAATTTATAGTTAACGGAGATTAACTTGCGTTGTAGCGAAGTGTTCTCATTGATAATGGTCTTATTCTATTATTTCGATTAACAGCAAGGGTTATGACTGACTTTGAGTCCAATTCATATTATAAATCTTTGATCTCGTCATTTGGATTGTTTTTGGTGTTCTTCAAGGCATTGAACTCTATTAATAGATTATTGTTTTGTTTAACTGGTGATTAAAATATGGATTAGAGGATGTTATTTTCAAGGTACAATTTATCCTCTCATAAGATCATATCACCTACAATTTCAAGGATCAACAAAACTTTTTATTATATTCTAATTATTTAAAAAATTTTGTGATTGTTGGTTAGGTTTATATTTCTGTAACATCCGGATTTTCTCCCATCCTTAACGATTTTTTTAGCTTCGGTTAAAGGGTAGAAATTCGTAAAAGAGGTCTGATATTCAAGGGTGTTAAAATTTCAAGATGGAAAGTTTTGGGGTTTACATTAAAAAGGGGGAAAACCATCAAACCCTTGCCTTTTCAGTTTAAAAATATTAACTTGAGTGCTATATACTCATTATAAACTTGGAGTATATACCCGGTCTATAAAAGATGAAAAGATGCCACCACATTCTCATTTTCTTTTTTGACGGACACAGCTACATTTCTTGTTTTTTGTTCTTTATTTCTAAAATTCGTTCTTTTGAGGGTTTGTATATTTTTTCAGTTGATATTATGTTCATCATATTTTGAATTTATTCTAAATTTGTTGGATGTGACTTGTTGTAGATTTCTTTCAAGCTTGGAATATGTTTGTTGTTTACAAACTAACTTTCGATTTTGAATTTGTTGGTTGATTATTCTATCCATCTTATTATTTTGTTCATCTATATTTAATATGTTAAAAACATACTAATTAGTATTCATGATTTACAAAACCAATGAATATTACTAATAGTAATCCACAATCATCGTAATATGTGTTTTAGCTTTGGGAGATCTAATTCTCATCAGGCCAGATAGATCAATATCAATTATCAAGCTTGTGGTTCTAATTAGGATGAGACATGTTTTGCTTCTTTGAGAACCCAAACTTGTTTTATCTGTTCTTTCTATATAACAAAGCTTATCATAGTAAAAAAATATTTATTGATTTCCTACTTTCCTTCGTTATTGAATGTAATATGATTAGGAGACTGCGGATAATTTTGCTAGATCATATTTCAGTTATTTGTTAGTTTGACATTTGTGTAATGATAATGTTTTCAAGTTTTTTTTATGCATATGTTATTTTATCTAGAATCTTTTTTATTAGTTTTATATATTAAAAAAGAATTTTAACCCAACCAATAAGTACATGGTTTGCTTATTGAAACATGGAGATGCGGGGGATCAAACCCCGTGCCTTTCGCATGCAAAGCGAGCGCTCAACCATTTGAGCTACATCTCCATTTCTGATTGATAATATGTTGCTAATTTAACGATTGCAAATTGAATCTCTTACATATTCTAAAGTTAATGGCCCATGCAGGTTTCGAACCTGCGACGTTCGCGTTATTAGCACGACGCTCTAACTAACTGAGCTAATAGGCCGATCGATTATCCATGGGTAATTAACTTATGAGTACAAGTTCTTATGTCGAATGAAATACAACCCACTACACCTTGAGCCTTATGATCAAGCATGTTGAGTTATTTATTGTAGCGAAGTGTTCTCATCGGTAATGCTCTGATTCTATAATTTCAATTAACAGCAAGGGTCTTGACCGACGTTGAGTCCAATTCACCTTATAAATCTTTGATCTCGTCATTCGGATTAGTTTTGGTGTTCTTCAAGGCTTTGAATTCGATTAATAAATTATTGTTTTGTTAAACTTGTGATTTTAATATGGATTAGAGGGTGTTTTTTTCCTGGTGCAATTTATCCTCAAATAAAATCATATCACCTAAGATTTCACGAATTTTTTGGTTTCGTTTAAGGGCTAGGAAATTCGCTTCAGGGGTAGTAAATTCTGGGGTGTTATAGTTTCAATACGAGAACGTTTGGAGTTTATATTAAAAAGGGGAAAAACCTTCAAACCCTTGCCTTTTTAGTTTAAGAATATTAACTTAAGTGCTATATACTAATTATAAACTTAGAATATGTTGGTTGTTTACAAACTAATTTATGATTTTGAATTTGTTGGTTGATTATTCTATTCATCTTATTATTTTGTTCATCTATATTTAATATGTTAAAAACGTACTACTTAGTATTGATAATTGACGAAACCAATGAATATTACAAATAGTAATCCACAATCACCATAATATGTCTTTTAGCTTTGGGAGATCTAATTCTTATTAGGCTAGATAGATCAATATCAATTATCATGATAAGTGCTTTGTTTTGTTTCTTTGAGAACCCAAACCTTTTTTATCCGTTCTTTCAGTATAACAAGATAAGTGTTTTTCTTCATAGAATTTTGATACCTTATTCTTTAAGGACGCATTATATGTATGATAAAGCGTATCATAGTAAAAGCGTGTTTATTTATTTCCTACTTTCCTTGGTTATTGAATGTAATATGATTAGGAGACTGCGGATAATTTGGCTAGATTTTATTCTAGTTATTTCTTAGTTTGAACTTTGTGTACTGATGATGTTTTCAAGTTTTTCTTGTGCATATGTTATTTTATCTAGAATCTTTTTTTTATTAGTTTTATATATAAAAAAATTAATTTTCACTCAACCAATGAGTACATGGTTTTTTTTCTTTTTTTCAAAATGGAGATGTGGGGGATCGAACCCCGTGCCTCTCACATGCAAAGCGAGCGCTCTACTATTTTTAATGATTTTTAATGATTTATGAAATGTTGCAAATTTTGATTCATGAAATGTTGCAAATTTAATGATTTTTAATTGCATCTCTTAAATATTCTAAAATTAAATGCCCATGTAGGTCTCGAGCTTGCGACCTTCGCGTTATTAGCACGATCCTCTAACCAACTGAGCTAATAGGCCGATCGATTATCTAATCAACTGAGATAATATGCCGATCAATTTTCTATGGGTATTTAATTTTGTGTTCTTCAAGGCTTTGAACTGTATTAATAGATTATTGGTAGAGCGCGCGGAACCGTAGGTCGTTGATGATTGTTTAACTAGGCCCGGTCTACACAATTAAATTTATGTTCACCTTAAATCACCCTAATGACTAGCATTAGTGGTAAGTAAGGGGTCGGTCCACAGGGAAATGTTTTGGCCAAAATAAGTTTAAATGACAAGAAAGATTATGATTTTTAAGTTTTTGTGGTAACAACAAATATCCAATTTCAAGTTTAAACAATAGATAAAAGGACTAGAGTTTGGGGATAATAGCTTCTTAGTTTGCTAAAGGGATGGGTTGAAAATATGTTTTTAACCATGGTATGATAAGAAAGGTCTTTCTTATTTAGCTCCACAACTTCTAGGTATAAGAACTATATAATCACTAATATGGTTTAGGAGATTCGGCTTCTGGGCGTATAACTCGACCATACTAATGACACCCTAATACATGCTCTTGACCTCCAATTTATGTTAAAACAAGAAAGAATCATACAAGATAGACATGGTTCATCATCCTAAGGACGGGCTAGGCCTCAAAGGAATCCTAATGAAGTTAGCTTCCGGGCTACTCATTACTAGCATGAATTCATATTTCTCAAGCATTCAAACATTCGAGCAACATAAATTGTCCATGGATGGAGATCGAAATGGGCTTTCGATCTCTTACCATGGAACTCACATATTCTTTTGTGTACATATTCATGATCAACCCATTACCCCATAAGCAAAATAATTAGCTAACTACATCCCCAAACTCTAGCAAGAAAAGTACTCACTCATGTTGGTATTTAACATAAACACATAAATCATCATATCATACATAATGCAAACAACAACGAAGAAGAAAATTAAGTTAAGAACACTTACTTCCCTCAACTAAGGAGAGGGATGACAATCACTCAAATGAACAAGATATTTCAAAGCTTAAACCCAAAGAATACTTCAAACCAATTGTTAAACTAAACCCACAAATTCTGGAAAATGCTTGATAAATTACCAAAGAAAGAGTGTTACAGCTACTAGTTTCTTGCTACAATATTACAACTCAAAAGCTTGATTGAAGTACCAAATAAAAGTGTTTAATGAAAGAACTACTACAAGTTTCTAGAATGGATGAAGTGTTTAAACATACAAATACACTAATAAACTTAGAAAGAAGAGAGAGCTTGGCTTGGTTCAGCTTGTGTGCTGAAATTGTGGTGTATCTTTTCTTCATAAATGGGGAGTATAAATAGCCAAAATGTGAGCTTCCCACTTGCATTCACCATCATTGCCTAGGTAGTCAAACAAGCAACCCTCTTCATCATGGGGAGCATGTGCATAGGAGAGGGAAGGATGAAGCACGCAAGGGGAAGGAGTGGTGGAAGCAAGAGGCAAAAGTAGACGGACAAAAAATTGGACTGTAGCTGTCAGACAAGAACCAGTCGACCCGACTGGCACCAGTCGACTGGTCGACTGGTTTAGTACTGTGCACTTCTTTGTGTTTTTTTGACTTAGAAAATTTTCTAAGTGTTGGATCTTGAAATTTTGCACAGCCACGGAGTCGACCCCAGTCGACCATGCTCGACTCCTTCTCAAATTTTCACCAAGATTTGTCTCTTTTAATCCGAAGGTTCGGGTTTCGAATCCCGCGGTCCGATAAGCGCCCGATCACCTTAAAACCTCCTCGAAATTGGCTAAAAATACCTGAAATCAATAAAACCACTACACCACAAGCGTAAAGCATAAAATTTGACGATTGAAGGCATAAGTTAAGTAAGATATGCGCAACAAAGAATAAGAGTTCACTAAAAATAGACGCAAAACACGCGTGAAAAGCGCGTGTATCAAACTCCCCCAAGCCAAACCTTTGCTTGTCCCTAAGCAAAGCAACAACACATTTTTAGATGCAAATGACATAAGGTGACCATATTAACCGAAAAGGTGCAAGCAATGATGGCAAACATTGGTTCTAGGTTCCAAGAAGTTGAGCGATATCGAGGCTCCATTGAATCGTTCCTAACAAGGGATTACGGTGTGAGTACGCAACCAATCATGAGCTTTTAGCTCCCAAACCGTACTCAAAGAGGTGGGCAAACCTCACTCTAGGTTGTGAACTTCCAAAATTTTTCCACCACACTCAAGTGTTTAAGGGTAAACACTCATCACTCAAACCTATGACTCAAGTGATGTGAGTCTCTAATCAACAAGGGAACTCATGAATCAAGCTTCGAAAAATCAATAGGATCAAGAAACCAAGCAACAACAATGAAACCTAATGAGAAATGAGATGGATCGATGCAAAAGGGATGGCATAGTAGTGAAAATGGATGGCTTATGAGAATGTGGAGTGGCAAATGAATGAAATGGGGTGGAAAGTACTCTAGCTAGCAAGCCAACAACCAAACAAGCCACAAACCCAAAAATGTGACACAACTTAGCACTCCTAAATAAACTATTAACATTTTTCTATTTTTTTTCCTTTTTCTCATTTTTTCTTTATTTTCCCCTTTTTTATTATATATATATATATATATATATATATATATATATATATATATATATATATATATATATATATATATATATATATATATATATATATATATATATATATATATATATATATATATATATATATATATATATATATATATATATATATATATATATATATATATATATATATATATATATATATATATATATATATATATATATAAAACATCTAAATCTTCTAAGATGGAGTCTGAACCCTTGATTAATCTTCTAAGAAGAATCCAAATCTACCAGCATCCATTATACGATACAATAACAATCTGTAAATACATAATAAAACATAACAAATTAAATAAAAAAATTTAAAAAATATATAAAATGACTAAATACATTAAAAAAGTATAACATATGAAATTCTAACAACAGAAAAGCAAAAATAATCGAAAAATAATAAACAACAACAAAAGAATAAAAAAAATATTTATCAAATACATAAGAATAAACGAAAATAGAAGAGAAAATGAAACAAGGAATAAAACATCTATCAAATTCATATAAACGAAAAGAAGAATTAAGAAAAAAATTAAGAAAAAAATGAATGAGATTAGAAGAAAAAGTTTACCAGGAATTCATAGAAGTGAAGAAGAAGGACTAATGAAAAAGAAGGAGATCGAGAAAAGCTGCGGCGCTAAGTTTTTTTTAAGAAGTAGAATAAAAAAACCCTAACATTATAAATAAAGTAGCCGACGCTTAGGGGTTTTTTTAAGAATGATTATTGGCTGCGGTCATGCCAAAACCGCATTGAAGGCTCCAAAAAAAAGTATTTGATTATTGGCTGCGGTCATGCCAAAATCGCAGCCTTGGAAGGCTCTCAACAGAAAGTATTTGATTATTGGCTGCGGTCATGCCAAAACCACAGCCTTTGAACACTCCAAAAAAAAGTACTTGATTATTGGCTGCGGTCGTAGAAAAAACCGCAGCCTTTGTGCTATTTTTTTTGCCCTTTTTTCTTCCATTAAAGGCTGCGTTTTTTAGGAACCGCAACTAATTTTAGTAGCCAATAGCTTTTTTTCCACTAGTGCAATCCTGTATTTCAAGGTGTTCGTGAATTGGTTTATGTTTTCACCTTGTTTCTTTCGAACCATGGAGACTATATCAGGCAGCTTAGTATCAACATACGCCATTTTTTCCTATTACGACCCACCATAAGATCCTAATTTGTAGGATAAAACAATCACAATGTTAGTGGAGAACACCCTTTATACCCCACAAGTCTAGAATATGCATCCAAATACTCTTGGAAAACTTACATGAGAATAGAACATGAGGTAGGGATTCTATTTCTAGTCTACAGAAAGGACATAGTGAATGCTGAACATCAATGATTCCTTTAGCAACAAGAAAGTCTCTAGTTTTCAACTTCCCCATTAGAGCCATCCAAAGAGTTAATTAAGCACGGGGAGGGATATGTTTGTTCCAAATGGTTCTGATTAGCTTCTTTGGAATGACAGTATCGGTCGATTCATAAAACTTATCTGTAATGAAATGAATGGGGTAATCAGAAAAATTTGTGCCACCCCATGTTAAACCATCAACAGCATGTATTTGAGGTCTATTATTGTTGATGATGCTTTCAAGCATAGAAAGATCTTCAACTTCCCAATCAAATAATTGTCTGCGCCAAGTTAGATTCCATCACCATGTCTCTTCATGCCACCGACCCATCTGTGCAATAAGGGAATCTTTTTGGGATGAAATGGAGAAAAGCCTAGGGAAGATCCTTTTTAAAGCATCACCCGCACACCATTTATCATGCCAAAATAAAACAGATATTCCACTACCTACACGTATCGTCATACCTTCTTCCACAATAATCGATCTAATGGATGACGTATCCCCATCATTACTCAAGAGCTGGGACCACGTTCCATCTTTAACACCCCTAATAAAAGTGTCTGAAGAGGCTTTTAAACCTTTGATTTTGTAAATAGAAATAAGAATTCGTTTCTAAAGCTCATCATAACATTTTGAGTAGCGCCACCACCATTTGAAAAGCAAAATCAGATTTTTATACATGATATTTCCCACACCAAGCACCCCCAATTCTTTTGGTAACTCTATTAAATTCCATCGAATAGCAGGATTGACATTTTATTAACATTTGATTCACCCCAAAAGAATTTTCTTTGCAGTATTTTTATTTTATGAGCAATAGATTTTAGAATCTTAAACATACTTATGAAATAAATGGGTGAACTGTTGAGCACACTTTTGATCAAAGTAAGTCTACCAGCCCTAGTGAGGGTCTTTGCTTTCCATTAAGACAGCTTATTTTGAATTTACTCCAACACAGGTTTCCAAGTTGAGACCTTGGACATATTTTCCCCAAGAGGGAAACCAAGATAAGTAAGGGTCAGTCTACCAACGCTAGTGAGGGTCTTTGCTTTCCATTAACGCAGCTTATTTTGAATTTACTCCAACACAGGTTTCCAAGTTGAGACCTTGGACATATTTTCCCCAAGAGGGAAACCAAGATAAATAAGGGTCACTTTATTTGATGACGACAACCAAAGGACTTTGCCATTTCTCCCACCTAATCATGATCCCTACCATTCCACGATATAAAGCAAGATTTGCTATAATTCAAATGAAGCCCAGACATTATTGCAAAGATATTAAGAATTATAAAATAATTTGTAATGCAAGAGGGGTCCTTGGGAACAAATATCAAAGTGTCATCAACAAATTGAAGATGTTTTAAGCTCACCTTATGTGTACCAATCTGCACCGGCCGAATCAGATTGAGAGCTTCCGCCTTTTTCAGCAAGCACACCAGTGCTTCACTAACCAATATAAAAAGATAAGGTGAGAGAGGATCCCCTTGCCTTAATCCCTTTTCCATCTTAAATGGTTTTAGCGGTGACCCGTTAAGGATGACGGACATGGAAGCAGAGCCAATGCAGTTCATGATCCAGTTGATCCATGTCCTCCCAAAGCCCATCTTAATAATAACCTGCCTAAGGAACGCCCAACTTACAGAATCGTATGCCTTTTCAAAATCCAGTTTTATAAGAGCCCCGGGAATCTTTTTCTTCTTCAACCACCGTAAAGATTCATTTACTATGAGCACGCCATCGAGGATCTGTCTTTCCATGACAAAAGCACTTTGAGAATCGTCAATAAGCGGAGCAATGACCACTTTGAGGCGGGACGAGAGAATTTTCGAGATAAGATAGCCCCCACCATGCTTATCGGCTTGTACTCATCAATGGATTCTGGATTTGGAATCTTTGATATAAGTGAAACCCATGTGACATTTATACTTCTAAGAGAACCCCCAGTGGTGAAAAAGTTCAGAACACATTCACAGATTTCATCACCAAGATCGTCCCACATCTCTCTAATAAATTTAAAATTATATCCATCGATACCTGGCGCCTTATCAGTACCACAAGCCCAAACTGCATTTTTTATTTCATCCTTAGAAGGAATCGCTTCAAGAAAGCATGATTGATCTTCAAATATTTTTGCATGGTCACCCAAATCTATATCAAATCCCGGTACTTGATCCTGTGAGAAACGCTGTTGGAAATACTTTCTAATTTCTGTTTGGAGCTCCGAAACTTCACAAACAATTCTGCCGTTAATTCTAAGCTTTGCAATTTCATTCTTTTTTCTTCTGTAAATTGTTGCGGTATGGAAGAACTTTGTATTGTGATCTCTAAGACGGATCTCATAGCATCTAGCCTTTTGTCTCCAAAATCTTTCTCTCCTGATAGCCCAAAATTGAAGATAACTTTGAGCCGCACTAAGTCTGGCTTTCTCCATGTTATTCAACTCTCTTTCATCACTTTTTAACTCCAGTTCATGAATAGCCGGTTCAAGCCTTTTAATTTTTAAATCCAAGTCCCCAAATTTATCTTACTCCAACTTCTCAAGGAGCCTTTAAGCAACTTCAGTTTATTACAAAAAGAAATAGGAGGAAGACCATTCCATTCATTGCTCACAAACTTTTTAAACTCCGGGTGTAAAGACCATGCATCAAAACATCTAAACGGTTTGGGACCCCAATTCTTCTTATCATCACATAACAAGAGCAAAGGATTATGATCCGACAACCCTTTCTTGAGCCCCATTAACTTTAAATTAGGGAATTTTTGCAACCAATTATTACAACAAAAGGCTATATCAAGTTTACTCTTTGAGTCGTTTCTTCGCCAAGTAAATTTCAACCCATGGAGAGGAAGGTCAATTAATCCTAGGTCTTGTGTCCAACTTGAAAACATTCTCATGCTACGATTAGGGGTGTTCATTAGCGGGTACCCGGCATTTCGGGTACCCGGAAAGCCGGGTACCCGGTTAGTCGGGTACCTATTTTAACGGCCCGTGTCCCGGCCCAATTAATGCGGGTACCCGGTTTTCGGGTACCCGGATAAGACGGGTCGGGACACCGGGTACCCGATTTTTTTTTTTAATAATTTGGGCAAATTTAATTGTATTTTCTATTAAAAAAAATCTGGGCAGGAATCGAATTTGGTGCGTAGTTGCAGCAAAATATTCTTAAATTTCAAAAAAAAAGTGATAAATTATTTATTTATTTTTTTTTTTGAATAATACCTGATTCATTAATAAAGAGTCATACAACATCTACATCAGAGTTAAAAATTAGCAAATACATAACAACTTTAACCAAAATTAATTCTAAATTAACAAAACTACGATCGTTGTGTATCAGATCTGACAATTCTGAACATCCTCTTCCACATCGCTGTTTGATACAGCCTTCTACGAGGGGGTCTTTCGATCTGTTGTAGTCTTGAGATAAAATTGAAATTGATGTAGTTGATAGTAATTGCAATTTTTGCATCTGTTGTATTATCGCATTAAGCTCTACCAATAAATCAACAAGAGACCAAAATACATAACTCCAAACTCTCACGAGGAGAGAGACTAAAACCCAATATATGGGTAGAACAAACCCAATAAATGGGTAGAACAACCCTCCTATAGGGAGAGGACACAAAATTATTCTAATAATATTTAAAAAGCTTAAAATAGAGAAATTAGGGGCTTACCATCAACCAAAAGGTTGATGATAGCCCCAACTTAAGGTGTTTTTTGTGTAAAGATGAAGAAGAAAAAGAAAATGGAAGGAGGAAGGAGACGGAGGGAGGAGGGAGGAGGGAGGAGGGAGGTGGAGGAGGGAGGAGGGAGGAAGTGATAAATTATTTAAATAAACCAGAATGATGAATTTCCAAATTGTCCTGCCATGGGAAGAAATTATTAACACCTTCTACATAATAGTTCTTTAGAGTAGAAAGTATCTTTCATAAAACACATTAAAGTGGCTACATAACCAGATTATTTCAAAAGAATCCATGAAGCTTGATAGACTTTGGTGTCCATGCTCAAAGATGAAAGTCACTAAATCAGATGATTCAAAACTGAAATACAAATCGAAATAAACAAAAACAAAATCAACAAAAACGAAACCAATTCTTTGAAAGACGAAATCTGCAAAACGAAATCAACAAAAACAACAAAATCAATACATGATAGAAATGAAGAACTGAAAAAAATTAATGAAACTAGAACATAAGGGAAAAGAAGAAGAATCGCTTAGGATGAAGACAAAAACAAGAAGATTAACATAGCTTGGGATGAAGATGAAATCTAGGAAGAAGAAGATGAATCGTGCTTAGGATGAGACCAAATGAAGATGAGAGTTTAAGAGTAAAAACTAAAAACCCTAAGAAAATAGAAAACGGCAGCCTGCGGCCTGCCTAAGCCCAACAAGTAAGAAGTCACTGAAAAGTAAAAACTCTAAATAAGCAAGTTTATATAGTAAACGGGTCATTCACGGGTACCCGGTGCATTCTGAATTCGGCCCATGACCCGACCCGGTTAGGACGGGTCGGGTACCCGACCCGAATGTTTTAATTTTTTTGATTTTTGACCCGCCATTTATGATGCGGGTCAGCGGGTCGGCGGGTCGGGTCTGGTATTTTTGAACACCCCTAGCTACGATCACATCTAAACATTCTAATCCTTTCCCACAAATATAGAACGACATTAAAATCACCCAATAATAATATAGGTTTATTGATGGACACCAACAAAGCTTTCAGATCATCGAAAAAATTAGCTTTGTCAATACTATTATTAGGACCATATACGACTCCAACACAGCACTCAAAACCAACACTTATCATGGAAATTTCTAAGACAATCCACCTGTCACTAATGAATTTGTTTGAGACATTAAACATATTTGAATCCCATATAGTAAAAATACCCCCCGCATTTGTTTCACTAGCGAGTGATTCACAAAAATCAAAATCATCACTACCCCAAATTCGTTTTATTCTGCGCCTGAGGGATATTTTATGTTTTGTTTAAATGGTTTTTGCAAACTAAATTCCGTAGGGAGGAACTTTTTTCTCCCCTACCAAACTCTTTGATGTTCCAAACAAGCAAATTCATTCGACACAAAAAACACCACTATTTATCAGAGATAAATTCAGAACTCATTTATTACCTCCTTCAAGAAGGAGTAACATTTTTGATTTTCGGATTGCGTTCAGCACAACTTTTTTCTTCGTTGCTTGATATGCCAATTTTCCTTGCTGTATCCAAGTTTCACGTACCTCTGCTTCACAATTTGACATTGAGATAGGGGCATCACTAGCTACTTGCACAATCTGGTTCACCTTTTTTCGATGGCCTCTTTGAAGTTTTTTCATACCACCTTTATCAAGAACTGAAAATTCGACAGTAGGTCTCGAACCATTTTGAGTAGAAGGCACCACAATAATTTGGTCAGCACAGTTCAATGGGGGTATCTCAACATCCCTTTCTGATGAATAAAGGAGCAATTGGGTGTTCATTTCATTCCCATTTTCCATAACAGTTGTGTTTCGATAGACCTCAAGATCACTATGTTCAATGCAAGCTGTAGGATTGTAGATTGAACTTTCAACCAAAACTGGATCAACCATTTCAGTGGGATCCCTAATTTCTGGTTTATTCACCATATACTAAATGAGTGGGTCAATGGAATATATTCATAGCTACGTCCTTTCCATCACTTTCCTCCTTCCCATTACCCTACTCGACATGTCCATTATTCTTCACCTGTGTCTGAATATCTAAGGGCATCAGGCAGTTAGGAGGGTTTGCAAGTACTACCTTTACCACATTTCGCATGTTTTCAAGTTCAAGACAGGCAGACGATAATGGTCCACTTTGACAATTACAACATTCTTTTACCCAAACTTCACTGCTTCCATTATCAAATAGTAGGATAATCCTAGAGTCTATTTTGTTTTGGGCTCGAGTTCTTACTAGCAGTCTTCCATATGTAAGGCTAGGTATGCCACGCACTTTCACATCAACATGTATTTCATGAGAGCATTCAATCTCAGATTTGAACGAAATAAGTATGCGAATGGGAGCCAAGTAGAAAATACCTTCGATGGGGATACTTAGCGCAACTATTTCAGAATTAACAAGAGGGATGTTAAGAGGGTCCGAATTTTTAGCAATGATTGCATTTTTTAGTGCTTTCCCACCCTCAACATTCTCTTTTACTGAAAGAGTTTTGAAAATAGGAATAGTATCAGTGCTTACCTTTTCATCGGCTTTCTTCTGCTTACCAAAGACAACTTCAGTGTACTTTCTGTAATTCCGATACGCCAGACGAATAATTTTCCTTCTTTCTTCATCTTGACAGTTTTGTGGATCCAGAGATGGTATGCGAGCTCTAGTACGATTGTATTTTGCCAGAGTTACCTTTATCATCTTATATTTGATGGAGACCGTCGAACTTCTTCATCGCAGCACAAGCAGTAGATAAAGTAGCAAAACGCACTAACCCAAAGCTTTCACTGGAATTCTTTCTTCTTTTTTTGGAGATGAACACATCATTGACCTTTCCAACTTCCGCAAATAGATCCTTCAGCCAATCATTTGAGATACCATTTGGTAGTCCATCAACAATGAGTGAATCTAGAGGACGTCGACCACCAGGGCAAGGTGGCTCCCGAGGCCCACGCCTCCATGGGAGGCGGGTTGACCCTCGATGACCGAACCTAGGCCCAGATGGTGATCTTTGCATTGTCAACCGGCATCATTATGAAAGAAGTTTGAAAAGATGACTCTTCGTTTCGCTGTTGTTTCGTCCAAAGCATGCACTCTCATTCCACTCCTTCTCACTCTAAAGTTTCTCTCACTACCCATTTTTATATTATATATATATTATATAAGTCAAGTTCTTAAGTCGATTGAAATACAACCACCTACACCTTGAGCCTTATTGTCAAGCGTGTTAAGTTATTTTATGTAGAGCTTACCATAATTATAGTTAACAACGATTAATTTACGTTGTAGCGAAGTGTTCTCATTGGTAATGGTCTTTTGCTACTATATCGATTAACAACAAGGGTCTTAACTGACGTTGAGTCAATTTCATCTTATAAATCCTTGATATCGTCATTTGGATTATTTTTGGTGTTCTTCAAGGCTTTGAACACTATTAATAGATTATTGTTTTGTTTAACTTGTGATTCTAATATGGATTAGAGGGTGTTATTTTTAAGGTATAATTTATCCTCATTTAAGACCATTTCACCTAAAATTTCAAGTATCAACAAAACTATTTATTACATTGTAATTTTTTTCAAAATTTTTATTTGGTCGGAATTTGGTCGGAAAATGGTCGGACACATTTTGTTTCATTAGATTTCCTTGTTGTAAGTGTCAAATTGATAGAAAAAAAAAATCTTACCACTAGAGGAGGTTGAAAGACACATTTTGTTTAAAGAGTTTTATAAAGAATACAAGGATTGGATATTTCATGGACCTATGACTGTTGCGGAGAAGTGTTTAATCAAATAGGGATTCCATTTATAGCTTCCAATGCATCATAAAAGTTAGGTCAAGATGATATATCGAGGTTACTTATAGATGCTTTTGGGTCAAATATATATTTTACGTGGTCCTAAGCTTGGTAGTGAACATAATGATGAGAGGTTAGCAAATGAGACAACAAAGGAACCTGAATTTCAATGTGAATCGGATGAGTTTACTACACAACAACCTAATGTGAACTCTTCTTTTGAAAAAATCAAATTTAGCAAGCTTTATGAAGCTTCCAATGAGCTTCTTTATGAAGGTTGTACTTCCTTTTCAAAACTATCATTCATCTTGCACCTTTTTCACCTTAAGTGCTTGTTTAAGTGGCCAGATAAATCATTATCAATGTTGATTGATCTTTTACTTGATGCATTTCCACAAATAAAAAAATTTCCTTCTTCATACTACCAAGCCAAGAAATTGATCATGGATTTAGGTTTGGGATATGAAAAGATCCATGCATGCACTAATGATTGCACATTATATTGGAGTGAGATGGCGGGGAAGGATTCTTGCCCTAAATGTTCTTGTTTAAGTTGGAAGAGTGAAACGGATAAGGGTAAGGTTCCAGCAAAGGTGATGAGATATTTTCCTTTGACTCCTAGATTACAAAGGATGTATATGCATCTAAGATATCTAAGGACATTAGCTGGCATGATGAATGTAAAAATGACGATGGAGTTCTTAGACACCCGGCTAATGGATAAGCATGGAAGGAATTTGATGTCCAATATCCAGAGTTTTCCGATGACGTTCGTAGTGTTAGATTTGGTATTGCTAGTGATGGGTTCAACCCTTATCGTCTAATGAACACAACCTATATAGTACATTGCCAATAATTTTAATCCCTAATAACTTACCTCCATAGTCGTGTATAAAACCATATTCATTAATGCAAGATATCCTTCCAATAGCATTGAAATCATCTCAAGCATCCACAGTTATTAAATTATTGAATTGAAAACATTTATCATTATGACAACTGTAATTGCATATTTCATTTATACTTTTGTATTGTTATAGGACATTGCCGAAGTAGGGGTAATGAACGTTACGGGATTCGAAACAACCTCGCGAGGTGATTGAGACAGACGTTTTTAATGAGATGATTTATCAAGAAGACAAACCTAATAAACGTGTTATTGGTTATGGTCATGGGGTTACTAGATCTCACGTGTTTGGTTTTGAAGCTCAATTACGAAAGGACAAGGTAGGTGCTTGTGGTGGTGCTTCAAGCGATGTTATGGGGCTTAAATCCTACCTATTATCTGAGCTTATGAGAAGAAATGATGAGGTTATAAGAAAAAATGATAAGGTTATTTCCCATTTACAAAAAAGAAATGATGAGGTTACTTTCCTAATTTTAATAAAAGATGAAGAGGTTGAAGAACTAATAGATCAAAATCAAAAAATTCTCACTCAACTTGCATTAGTCTTAGATCAATTGCAACAAAAATAAAAATACAAGTAAGAATCATTATTATTTTTATCATCAATTGAATCTTTTTATATTACTTTTTAGTGCTTATGGTGGAAGCGTAGTTACTAATATTTTCATGTAATATATAATTTTGTTTGCAGTTGGATGAAATAGATATGATAATGACTAATATAAACTTTGTATATTCAAGGGGAGTTTGGTAAGGAAATCTCATACTTGAAAATATTTGTTGGCCATGAATCACAAATAGGGTCTATGTATTTTGGCTAAAATTAGTGCGTTTTGTTTGATTTCTTGCAGATTTTTACTGCTGATATTCAAATTATGACTCACAAATCATTTTTGCGAAGGTCTAAACACTAAAGTGGATAATGCAATATAATAACAACAAATTTAAAGGCCTTTAAATTTTGACAAACTTTTAACTCTATACATTTTGCTCTATTTAACATCAATGTATGTATATGAATATATTAGACATTTGCTAATTCGACGAATGTATATGCGTATATGAATATCGAATTCTAATACTTTTGTGGAAATGATTGATTTGATATGCTATTTGTTGGTAATTATGTATCTGTGATAAATTTTATATAGTATGGAAAAGGCTAATACATATAGGGTGATGATAAATAATTATGGCTTTATTTTCATTTAGATGTATAAAGCGTCTAAAATATTAAGCATTTTCCGACACTTAAAACCGTCTAAAAGATTTGGTATATTCCACACTTTAGAGCGTCGAAATTATTTAGTGTTTTCTACGCTTCAAAGTGTCGAAAATAGTTAGTGTTTTCCACGCTTTAAAGCGTCTAAAATCGTTAAAATTGTAGCATGGATTTAAGGTGCGAAATATTTTTTTCCACAGTTGAAACCGTCGGAAATTTAGCTTCTTCCACGTTTTAAAGCGTCGAAAATGGTGAAATTGTAGTTTTGTTTTAGGGTGCGAAATCTTATTTTCCAAAGTTCAAAGCGTCGAAAAAAAAGCATCGAGATTTGTAACTCTATTATTTTCGACGCTTTACCAAGCGTCGAAAATGTATTTTTCGACACTTAAAGCCGTCGAAAAATCCATTTCCCGTCGAAAAGCTCTGTGTTTTTTTGTAGTGTTTTGTTACTAACTAATTATTAATTTTTTGTCATACAAGATACATTTATTTTCTTCAATTAATTCCATATCATTCATTAACAAATGTAGCTTCGTAACGTAATTTTAAAATAATTGTAGTTTTTATTGGTAATAGTGAATTTTTTTTATTTGGGCATTTTTTAGTGATGCGCATTAAATCCAGGTTATAGCAATGTAAATTTGTTGTTTTACTGAATAGATAGATGGATTCATTAAGTGTACAATAAAATAATTAGACTGACGTACTATGTTTAAACTAATAAATTTAAAATATCTTCTCGGTGTCTATAACTATAATTCTCCCTTTTCTCTATAGTATTCTTATTAGGGCCGGCCTTAAGGGTGGACAAGAGGGATCGTCGCCCAGGATCTCATGTCAAAAAACCAAAATTAATGGTTAAAGATAGTCTATAAAAGTTATGAATAGCAATGAAAAAGGGCCTTAATATACTATTTAGCCCAGGGCCCCAAAATATCTAGGGTCGGCCCTGATTCTTATCAATGAGAATATTCCATTTTAAGGAAAAAGAAATTTAACTACATTTTGTGTGAAATACATAGAACATATGATATATCCATTTACGATCTCGTTAAATTCGTCTTAACGTATACTTTCATCATATATTTTTATAATGTTATTAGGCATAATAAGAGTTATACGGGGTTAAAAATAATGCTTTAAAAACTGCTTGAAAAGAAAATAGGAAAAACCAAAAAAAAAAAAACTAGAGGTAGTATTTGACAGTCCTATATAACATAAATAAAAAAAAAGGCAAACCAATATATTTTACTTATTATTTCATCAATCATTTAAATTAAATAGGATTGATTACATTACATTTCCCACTAAAAATAATACAAATTACATAAAATATAATTTCAATAATTAATATATATCAAATATGATTATTTAGTGTGTTTTGATTAGTCATACCCTTGTCCAAAACCTCTTGTTCCTCCATGGTATCACATAACACCTTACCCCTAGTTTCCGGCAACCAAATAACCAAAAACCCACACAAAAGCATTGCTAATCCGAACACCCCGTACGAATAAATCATATTTCCACTCCCTAACAAAACCAACACGGGGTCCAAAACCGTGCCTAGATTAGTCGCTTGTCGTACCAATTGTGAAGCCGAACTCCTTACACAAGTAGGAAATAACTCTACAATGTACAACATTACCATGTTGTACGCCATGCACGCCGAAAACATTGATACTAATTCCATCCCTAGAGTTACTTCATGGTTTACTCTTCCCCTTCCTATAATCGATAACGCTATACTCATTCCCCCACTTAACGTACAATATCCAATCAATGAAATTCGACGATTACATTTAGGAATCCAATATAAGAAAGCAAGAAACGACGAAGAAAGGGATAATAACGAATGGTAAACCGAGGTTATGTAGATATTCGAACCCAAACTCCCTACACCTAAAAACATTCCGAAATACATTAGTCCAATTCCAAATGCTAGTAGCATCGATGCCATTAATCGTTTCGCAGCCCAACTTTTACCGATTAGAATCTTTAACGAAGCGTAAGGATTAGTACTAATTGTACTAACCCCCTTCTGTTGTTGGGTGTATTTTATAATTATGTCTAAACTCGGGCTCATTTGACGGGTTTTAGGCCCGCCTAAACTCTTTAACACATTGATAGCGTCTTGATCGCGTCCTTGTAAGAGTAGCCAACGAGGCGATTCGTACATGAAGAAATAAGATATAACAGTGAATATTAGTCCTGGAATTGAAGTGTATAAATAAAGTATCCTCCATGAAGAATGTTTTGCTATATAAGCAATTCCAGTTAAGACTAATAATCCAAGAGAAGAAGAGATAAATCCAAGCATAACAATTTGTGAGCGACATTTTTTCGACACCCTTTCGGTAAATAAAATGATAGCGCACATTGGAAGAGGAGCGCGACCAATCCCACTTATAAATCTTAAAACAGAATACACCCAAATGTTAGGTGCGAAAGCAGAGGCTAGCCCTGCGAGGTACAAAATTAAAGATGATAAGCATAAAAGGTTTTTGCGTCCGAGCGAGGAATCGCCTAGTGTGGCGAGGAGTAGGCCGCCTAAGAGGCATCCCGCGAAGTAGGAAGTTCCCGGGAGGCCTGTAATGAAGGAGGTGGCACACTGGAGATTCCACTCGGAAATGATGGATGTGTGTACACGTGGAGGTGAGTCCCATTCCCACGTGTTTCTTGGAAGGTTGCATAGGTTTGATTGGTTGGGGGAACAGAGAGGGGTGTTTGTGTGGGTGGTGCAGTGCCAAGTGGGTTGGGCGTGAGCGTAAATGCTTATGAATGTTTGTAAGCTTTCAAAGAAAGGGGAAAGTGAAGTTAAGGTGCTTTGTAGGATTTGAGTGTAATTTAAATGTCCAATACTTTGCTCCAATATTTCTTCTGTTGAGATAACCAATGGTACTACTTTGATCTCCTCTTCATTATTATTATTATTATTATTATCCGCTGCTGTACGGTCGTGCTCCATTATATACTACAAAATAAAGATAATATAATGTTAATTAAAGAGATTAATTGTATCATTCATTTAAGGTAAATAATTTCATTTTTTGATTATTTTCTAAAAATTTAACATTTGTTATTTATGTATCCACAACATACCATATTAGTAATAATATTTTATAATTTTGCTGCTAAATAATAAATTATAGTCTCACAGTCATTTGCCAAATGCAATAGGATTATTGGTCCTTCAATAATAGTAAAGCAATTTATTTTTAAAAATACAATAATTTAAAAAATACATAGCTTTCAGAAATTATTTTATAATAATACAATATATAGTTATAACATCACACATTATAATACTGGAATGAGAAAATAATAAACCTTCCAAAAATATTTGAGTAAGAAAATATTTCTATTTTCCTTTATTATTGCATTTACAGGCAAATTCAATAGCTGTAAGAAAATATACATCAAAAATAAAAACCGTCAAAAAACAATTGATTTCCTATAATAAAACAACACAGGATCACAATACTTTTCCATTATACTAAATACAAAATAATTTTCAAAGTTACATTTCAAATATGCAATTGCTCAAATTTTTAAAAGTTACATTTCAAATAAAAAAATTTATTCTACAAAACTCCGTGCGATGTTGCCAGCAACTAATAAGACAAATAGTGAATTTTTCAGGCGAAAATAAAAAAATGTAGGATTGTTAGAAAATAATCTAAACGTGAGATTAAATTAGTCACAGTAGACGAGCAAAATATTGAATTATTAATGTATGTGAATTTTTTTATTATGTATAAAATAATTTTTTGCCATTATTTATGATTAACTAGAACGTAAGGATATAGGTACGTACCTAGCACTTATGGTATATCACCGGAAAGGTACAAATAGTGGCGGTGGGTTTTGGATAATTGAATACTAATAATGGATTAAAATCTATTTATTAGCAATTCGAAAGGAAAATGCAGGTTTCTTATTAAAAACTAAGTGAAACATCATGCATGTTCCTTATTGAAAAGGGAAGCAGCATGAATGCCTATATATAGCCGACGTAGAAGGATACTTTGTGCACGATACTAGTCATTTAAAATAGTGAAAAGAAAACACTTTTTGCTTTAACATTTTAAAAAATTTAAATAAAAAATATGTGAATTTATTAGTATAACACTAGATAATCTATTGTACGATGCACAATTCTTTTCATTATATTATTTTTTATAATATTTAAAAAATAAAGAAAATGAATTGTAAATTATTGATAATTCATTTTTAATGAATTCATAATTGCATATAAAAGCTAATATTTGATTTAACTTTACAAATACTATTTTATAAATTTTGTATTTGTTAAATAATGTTATTTTGATATTATTTTAATATTGACTAAGTAAGCATAACAAAGTATGTTTAAAATAAATTTTAATATTTAATTTATAAATTATTTTGAGCATGTATTACAATATTAAAATATATTAGGTTGAATATTAAATGGTAGATTATATTAACCAATTTCATTGATGCACTTACATATGTTGATTATATAAATCAATTTTCAGTGTACTGATTATTATGATAATATATCATAAGGATCAATGAACGTATTAGAATGACATCATCATCCTTCATTATTGGGGGAAAATTTTAATCTTCAAAGTCACACTTCATTAGATTTGGGGTTATGATGATGTAAGCATTTTTTCGTTTTAGTAATAGGTATAGATAGATTAATTGTTGAGACTTTATAAAACTTCTAAATATATATAACTCATTAGACTTTATCCGTAAATATTTTTTTCAAAAAACTTTTTTTTTTTAAAAAAGTGTAACTATTAGAAAAACAGAGGATAATATATGCTTATAAAACTCTAAAGTTTTTGTTTTTACAAAATTATTTCCATAAGACTTTGTTAGTTGGTTGTTTTAACCAATTATAGATGTAAATTTATAAGTCCATATTGATATGTTGATCCTCTTCAAAAAATAAATCCAACTGTAACTTTTTAGCTCCAGTATTAGAAGATAGTGGAGTATAACTTACATACACATCTAATAATTAAAAAAAATGCTTTACTCTGGCCCTAACAATTTACTAAACAAAATCCTACAAATTTCAAATTAACTGATAAAATTGGAACGATATAGAGAAAATGGCCTCAAAGTAAAACTAAAAGTTGTATTCCTTCTAATATATTCCATATTTTCTAAAATTGGATCCAATATATAGATGACAAGAACTAATAAAGGGCATTTTATGTCCTAAGTAAATTACATTGATGCAACCAAGATCCCTTAAATTACAAATTTAATGTTGCGTTTTAACACCTGAAAATACATGTCACGTCAAAAAATATATGTTTTGAAAAACTTATGAATAGCTACTAAAAGGTTGAATTCCATAATATTTTCATGGCGATCTTAAGTTTTCCTCTTCACATCAAAATGAAACTTTTTTTAAACAACCTCAAAAAGGATTTTTACTTGTGTAAGATGATTTTAAAAAATTCTGTTTTTTTTTTTTTTTTTTACCAATTTTGAAATATATTTTTCAAAAATATCTCCTAATGGCTCTAATCCAATTTGACAATCAAAATAATAACATATATACAATATCTTACATGAAACAATACTCCACTGAAAACCAACATGGCCGGTCCCCCTCAATAAAAATCTTGTTTTCAAAAAAGATATCATAGCAAAAAAATAATAACATATGATCATTTCACTTTAATAGAGGTTTAATTCTTTGTACAAAGATGTTTCTAGTTTCTAACTTTTTTCGATTCTCATTCATTTTCATCTTATACTAGGGTTTAATTCTGCTACATAATGAATGATTTCACCTCCCTCTTCCTTGCGTGATTGTATCCTTACAACAACCATGCAAAATAATCGAAAAATTACTGAAAATAATACAATTTTTCGTTAATGATTTTATAATAATACCAACTATTAATTAACTATGAATAATACCAACTTAAAGGGGTATTTTTCTAGAATAATACCAACTTTATTTTATTACACTAATATTTTTTTTCTTGTAATCACCTATAGTTTAATTTTTAACATATTATGGATTTTTTAGGAAAACACCCTTTTAAATTGATACTATTCATGATTAATCAATCGTTAATATTGTTATGAAAAAAATTAACAAAAAATTGTATTAATCACGATAATTTTTCTAAAATAATTATGTATATAAAAAGTTGCCGGTTATTTCGTATTCCATTTTCTGAAAAAGTAGTAGTAATTTTAGCAAACTGATACAATTAGCCGCTTCCCCCACCGTTGGCTTTGTATGACCAATAAAGAAGAAAATCTTCTACCTAAATATTCAATTGGAATATTGAGTAGGAATACACAAGCTGGCCAGTGGATATACAAGTAATTGGGACAACTGACTTATTAATTGCAATGATAGAAGCAATATACACAGTAAGCTTTCTAATCTATAGCTTAGTTGGGATAACTAAAATTCCTATCAAATAAAGACTAACCAGCAATTTCAGAATATAAATAATTAATCAAAAAACCCGATTATATATTCCCCATCAAATTAGAATAAACCTCAGTACCTCACTATTAATTAGTTCAAATGTACCCTACTATATGATCTTCATTCAAGAAAAATATTCGATTATATGATTCTACATTATTAATGTAAAAATATGGTATATAATATTCATGGCCTTCGATTGGCACGTACAAATCGGTCTACCGCACAGGGCTTTATTATCGGAGGAGCCCTAAAACTTCATTTTTATACTTATTTGATTTTTGTTTCGATTACTGCGAACACATGTATATTATTTTACACGAGATTAACTTAGTAATAAAGACCCTATTAATATTACTTTCTCTGTTTTTTTTTCTTGCACCCAAACACCTTTTTGCGCTTTTTTCAATCAATTTTATCTCGAGTTATACACAACTAAAAATTAAAAAAATTTGATATTATAAAAATATATGTTGAGACGAAAAAAATAAGATCTTACTTGACATATTTTTTTCTCGTATACTAGCCGCAATATGCAAAATAAGAAAGTGCAAAAATGGGCTTGGGTGCAGCTAAAAAAAGGGGTAGTATTTTTTATTCACAAATTCTTACGTGAGACCGTCTTTTGTAAAGACGGCTCTCAAAAACCCAATCGAATTCTAAATGTATATTGTTACAACTCTAAATATAGATTTGGGCTGGACTTTTAAGAATCGTCTTTACAAAAGACGGTCTCTCAATAGAGCACCTGTTATTTATTAGTGTAATCAATAGAGATATTTTATCATATACTAATATTTTGATTTTTTAGAAAAATTGTTAGGTTTTATAAAATAAATTTAGCACAGAGGCCACAAAAATTTAAGAGACGCCCTAATGATATTGATTGATGCAATTTCGATCATATAGTAATTTCTAATATTCTGTCTTGATTGATTGATGCATCATTTTATTTCCATTAAAAATTAATAATTTAATTTATATAATTCTCCACTACTATTTTTCCTTATTATAATCACTAAATCTACTCCACTACTATTTTTCCTTATTTTGCGTGCCCACTACAAAGTGGACAAAACTAATGGGACGGAGGGAGTATTAATAGAAGTTTTTATGCAAAGAACCTAAAAAGTAATTTACATGATTATACTTAATAAATAATAGGAATAGTTATAGAAAAATTGTTTAATTAGTTTTGATAACAAATTCTCTTGAAAGGTGTAGTGAATAATCATACTTATTATACATATTAATTATATGTAATTTTTTTTGCAAATTTTTTTATATTGTAAATTCTTATTTCAAAATGTTTTACAAACCAGTAAGGAAATTTTTAATATTATTTTATATAATCAAAATTTCATTACAGTTGAAATAACGACATAAAAAATTTACATTATAAATCATTTTCATTATCGATATTGTGTACCGTGTAAATAGGCAAAGCGCAACTGTTACAAATATGTAATTATGGATGGCACTTGCATGCTATGTGGGCAACATTACGAAATAAGCATTATACGATGTTTTTGGGAGAAGATTTATAGAATAAAATATAAAAGATGATGTTGTTAGTGTTGGTGGGTTGAGAAAGTGGTAGTAGAGTCAGTAGTCCAGCGTCCAGATTCTGGGAAACATGATTGATGTGCTTTCATGTATTGCTGTTTATGTTAATGCCATTTTAAAAAAATTTATGCTTTATTGCATCATCATACTTCTTTACCTACTACGCTCTATAACTTTCTAGTGCTTCTGGGGGCTACAAATTTCTACCAATTTATACTCATATTTCATTCTAAAATCAATTAATAAGAGTTAAATAATTGCTATATCATTAAACAATACAAAATAATATATAGCGGAAAATCAAATATTATTTTTCTTATAATACTATGTGATTAGAGATGCAAAACCCACTAGGTACTTTTTATTCAATTTTTTTTTTTTTTTTTACATTTTGAAATTAATAAATACTCCAAATAAACATGTTGCCTACAACCTATTGCACCTCGCAAAACCAAACCTTCAACTTTAGATACGACCCTAATTAAGGTTAATGTTTTACAACCTAACTCACTAATTAAATAGATTATAGTTCGATTTGATTTCGATTTCTAAAGGTTCAGTCCAAATTAAAACTCCCATAACTAATTGAGTTTCTATAATTACTTGTGAGCAAGTTGATCAACATATTCGGCAACTCGTTTGGTGATACTTCTTCATGCATCAACCGTGGAAAATCTAACAATACGCTATCTAGAGTTTTTTTTTTTTTTTAATGTACAAGTTTTTGTCACATACGCTAGCTAGCTACTTTTACCAAAAATCCCACGACGGTATTGATAAGATTGTTTTTATAATTTTGCACTTAGTGGTCAATTAGGATCTTTTGTACGTATTAGTTGGTATTGCCTAAACTGCGTGCTGCCTAATATGCATTTCAAAGTGTTTTACTATAGTAACGAAAAATTATTATAAACTATCTAATGTCTAGATTTATTTGAAAAAAAACTATCTTGTGTAGTAATTTTTTTTCAAAAAACTATCTAATGTGATATTTATCTCTATAAATGATTACCACTAAAAAATGTTAATTAACCGTTAAATTTAAGGGTTTGACCAATTTGAGGGGTCAAATTGCTTATGTGGCGGTATCTCATTCATACTCGTATTTTTAAATAATTAGATATTAAAACACATAAATTTTAAAAAAAAATATATGTGATGTCATTTTACATCATAACGATATTTTTTAAAAAAAAAACAAATGTCACGATTACCGTTTTTTGTTCCGATGAATTTACGAAAGAGTTACCCCGATAAGAGTAATCGCAACGTTCGTTTTTTGAAAACTCACCGTTATGATGGGTAAAAATGACGCTAAATATCTTTTTCGTTTTACGTGTTGAGAAATAAGCAAATAAGTAATTGTTTCGATTGGATTTCCGAAAGAGTTACCACATAAGGGTGTCATTAAAAAATCGTTATGATAGGTAAAATAATATAGAAAAAAAGTAAAAAAAATGATAAATGAGTAGATGAATTTTTTTGTTTATCTTTTTAGATAACTAAAAGTTGCTTTAACTAGCCAAAATTTGACATATGGTATTTCTTTTTAATTTATTTTTTTAGTTCAGTTAAACCTTAAAATTTAGCGGTCAACTAATATTTTTTCATTAAGTGGTAGTTATTTGCAAAGACAAAAATCAAATTAGATAGTTTTTTGCAAAAAAAAAATAAAAAAAATACATAAGGTATTTTATTTACAAATATACCTATACATCAGATAGGTTTTTTTTATAATTTTCGCATTAGATTGTTAATTACTGTTGATTTAGCTGAAATTGTTGCTTGAATATAATTTAGAGGTCATTTTTAGGGATGGCAATGGGTCGGACTCAGCTCGGATTATACATATACTGACTTTGCTGCGGATAATAGTCGGACTTTTGTTTTTAGTCTACCTCCACTCGGAGTCGGATTATGCATACTCCAAGTTTGCCCCGACTCGGACTCTCGGACCTCCAATGGAGTCGGATGCAGCGTCGGATTATTATCAAACAGTATCGTTGTGATATTGTATTAATGATTTTAAAGCAAATAAAATTAAAAAAATATATATTTTTTCAAATACAATTTAACAAAAAAGGTTGTACTTTAATTTGAATTCAATTTTAACAAGAGAAATAAACATACAACTACACTTTGATAATTTTCTCGTATTTTGATTTGGCGTATTTTGTTTCTCTAATTGATCCCACTTGTCGTACTAGATTCATTCATCTAAATAAAAATACCAAGTGGTTTTTCAAAATCGAAAATTACAATTAGTATGAGAGAGAACTTGAATTAGCCACGTCTAGAGTTTTAAAGGAAACAAAATATTAGTGTATAAGTTAAAATTCAAAGTTAGATATCCTTCAGGGTCGGAGTCGGGTTAGAGTCTCAGATTTTTAATACGGCCCAACTCCGGTCCGTCTCTAACTTGGACTTGGATCTAAAAGTCGGAGTCGGACTCAGATGACTTTTTCCTCTGACTCAAATCAGATTATTTTACTCGGATCGAGTCGGACTAGAGGTCGGATTTTAATTGAATTGCGATCCCTAGTCATTTTTGACACCTAAAATATATTAAGTGGCCTCCAAATCGGATTGGATAGGTTAACTAAGTACGTCTGCAAGAGAATACGAATAATATATTTTAAGTATCGCACATCAGACATGGGTATATATACATGCTTTGCGAATTGTAAGCAATACAATGACTATGACAGACTCATGTGTAAAGCAATTAGTGCTGGGCCTTGCTATCTGACTGTGCAATGAATCAAAATTACTTAACAATAAAGTAACTAATAAGAAAAATATAAGTAAGAATGAAGATCACACTAACATTTATTGTATTGTTTACGTGAAAACATAGGTAACCAAGATAACTACATATAGTGCAATCATGGTGCAAAAAAAGTAATGGTTACGGTTGCAGTAAAGGATAAGGTTAATATTGTGTCAGGTTTTGTAGAACAATTAATGGAGAACTTAACCTCCTAATTAGTGTTTGATCAAAAGTTAAGTGTTGGTGAAAGGCTATTTTTACTACTTTGCCAAGCTATGCATAAGATCACTTGAGAAGATGACTGTACATACAAAAAGCCACAAGGGGTTAGCAGGGCCCATAATGTTTTTTCCAGGGCTCCACTCTGACGCCCAAGTCAGTATCAATCTGAGAAAAGTTGCCTACTAGGTTCTTCATGGTGCACTGTGGCTACTAGGTGGATTACTACTTAGAACTTATTTAGATGTGAGGTCTTTGTAATTAATGACAATAAGTAAAATTATTCTTTTAGTCTTATGATTATGCTATAAATTTTCTTCTGAAAATCAACGTGGGTCCTTGAATTCAATTGTAATAACTATTAGCAATAAATCACTTTGAATTCTTTGTACATATCTATAATAGAAATTAGTTACCTCCTTTATGTGTTCCTTCATATGTATATAGCTCATGATTGTGATTGTCAAACATTCATTTGCTAATCCCCAAAATTCCCTGCATATTATTGTACTTCTCTTGGACGTGTAGTTTTTTATTACCTTAATACATTTTTCTTCCTTTTCTACGGTGCTCTTAAATTCTCCTCTTAACACGTGTCCCACTATCTTATGATAACCCTTAGTATTGGACAAGTGTCCTCTAGCTAAATGCACGAGAGTCTTCCATGCACTAATATTACTATATTCGTACAATGCCATGTTGACCTTCCCTGATGAATGTTTCCAGATAACTACCAATGCATAATAATTCCTCCCATATTAGTACTAATTTAACCTTTTCAGACGATCTTTTATCATAAATACCTTTGATAAATATTTTACACACACAAATACGATAATAGGGTTATATAGTTATCGTATTGCCAAATTTCGGCCAAAACCATAATGTTTTTCTACTTACTTTGTATCTTTAATCAGTTAGCATATACAACGTAATGTATTATTGAGGCCCCAATTTTTCGGGTCCTGTCCACTGTAACATATTGAACATGCTCAGAGTCTCCCTTGCGGCTTGTTTTTGCACTATGAGTGTAATGCCCATGCTTTCCATCTCTTTAGTTTTGCTACTTAAAATATTATGAAAGGCTTTGACTTAGAATTTCCATTTGAAATAGAGGTTAATACCAAGTTTTAATTAACCATGAATAATACCATCTTAGGGGGGTTTTTTCCTAGAATAATAATGCCAACTTTAGTTTATTAACTAATTTACCAATTCTTTGGTCATATAGTTTCCTATATTTTGATTTTTAGCATGTTAGGGATATTCTCGAGAAATATCATCCTAAGTTGGTACACAAAATCTCACAAGAAACGGTCTATAGGATATACCACAAAATTGGGCCAGCCCATTTCCCTTAACTGATTTTTTTTATTATAATATCAATTATATTATGTTATAATCCTAAATGTAAGGTATTATAACCTCGAATATACTATTCTATAACCCCAAATATAAGTTATTATAACCCCAAATAATTTATTATAACCCCAAATACACTACAACATAATTTGTTTTTAGTGGCATATATTTAGCGACATTTAATTTAAATGTCGCTATTGCAAATTTTTTATAGTGTATATAGAGGATTTAGTGACATTTATTAGAGCCTTTAGCAGCATATAAAAAAGTGACACTAAAGCTTTTAGCGACATAGGATCTAGTGACATTTCTCTCAAATGCCACTATAGACTATAGTGACAATTATATTTGCCACTAAAGACCAAATTAAGTGTCGCTAAATCATTTTATGGTGGAACTTAAATTAAAAACCAATAATTATTACACTAAAAATATGAATTAGTGGCATTTATTTAATGCCACTAAATCCAATGTCGCAAAAAGCTAAGTTTGTTGTAGTGATATACTATGTTATATTTTGGGCAGGGCTTCATGAATTCCATCTATAGAATAGACCGTCTCCCATGAGACTTACTGAAGTTGGTATTATTCATGATTAATATAAAAAGGCAGTATTGTTGTATGGAAATAAGCAAAAGTTTGTATTATGTCTGGTAATTTTTCCATTTACAAATGAGTGGCATGTATAATTCGTCATATTCATTTTGGTAATCATTCTCCCTACTTCTTGCAACTGGTCACTATTATTGTAAGGAAATAAGCAAAAGTTTGTATTATTCCTGTTAATACTGTAGGGAAATAAGAAAATGTTTGTATTGTTCATGTTAATATAAGTATTAATTAATGTTGTTATATCTGTGTAATCTTTCAACAATGTTTAAATAATGATTTTTTTGTCATTCTCAAAATAATCTTTGATTGTCATGTATCTCTTGTTTCGTGATAAATATTTTAGAAATTAAAATTTTAATTAAAAAACTATATTAATTAGCAAATACTTTAGCATAAAAAACACAAATGTACATTCTAAGAAACTTTAATTGAAATTCTTATGTGTCTTTTTTTTTAATTGAAATTCTTATGTGTCTTTTATATTCAAAAATGTTATATTCCAAGAAAATGTAACAAAATATATCTAATTTTGATATGTGATATACTACCTATATATAATGAATGAGTTAATGCTAACTTTGGTAAGACATATTTCATATGGCAATTCACTAAGAGAGTGCCATGTGGAATTTTACAGTCTTTTTATAAGATTGTATGATTTTGATATGTGATATACTACCTATATATAATGAATGAGTTAATGCTAACTTTGGTAAGACATATTTCATATGGCAACTCACTAAGAGAGTGCCATGTGGATATTTCTCGAGAATATCTCTAACATGCTAAAAATCAAAATATAGGAAACTATATGACCAAAGAATTGGTAAATTAGTTAATAAACTAAAGTTGGCATTATTATTCTAGGAAAAAACCCCCCTAAGATGGTATTATTCATGGTTAATTAAAACTTGGTATTAACCTCTATTTCAAATGGAAATTCTAAGTCAAATTTTTTATAGTGTATATAGAGGATTTAGTGACATTTATTAGAGCCTTTAGCAGCATATAAAAAAGTGACACTAAAGCTTTTAGCGACATAGGATCTAGTGACATTTCTCTCAAATGCCACTATAGACTATAGTGACAATTATATTTGCCACTAAAGACCAAATTAAGTGTCGCTAAATCATTTTATGGTGGAACTTAAATTAAAAACCAATAATTATTACACTAAAAATATGAATTAGTGGCATTTATTTAATGCCACTAAATCCAATGTCGCAAAAAGCTAAGTTTGTTGTAGTGATATACTATGTTATATTTTGGGCTGGGCTTCATGAATTCCATCTATAGAATAGACCGTCTCCCATGAGACTTACTGAAGTTGGTATTATTCATGATTAATATAAAAAGGCAGTATTGTTGTATGGAAATAAGCAAAAGTTTGTATTATGTCGGGTAATTTTTCCATTTACAAATGAGTGGCATGTATAATTCGTCATATTCATTTTGGTAATCATTCTCCCTACTTCTTGCAACTGGTCACTATTATTGTAAGGAAATAAGCAAAAGTTTGTATTATTCCTGTTAATACTGTAGGGAAATAAGAAAATGTTTGTATTGTTCATGTTAATATAAGTATTAATTAATGTTGTTATATCTGTGTAATCTTTCAACAATGTTTAAATAATGATTTTTTTGTCATTCTCAAAATAATCTTTGATTGTCATGTATCTCTTGTTTCGTGATAAATATTTTAGAAATTAAAATTTTAATTAAAAAACTATATTAATTAGCAAATACTTTAGCATAAAAAACACAAATGTACATTCTAAGAAACTTTAATTGAAATTCTTATGTGTCTTTTTTTTTAATTGAAATTCTTATGTGTCTTTTATATTCAAAAATGTTATATTCCAAGAAAATGTAACAAAATATATCTAATTTTGATATGTGATATACTACCTATATATAATGAATGAGTTAATGCTAACTTTGGTAAGACATATTTCATATGGCAATTCACTAAGAGAGTGCCATGTGGAATTTTACAGTCTTTTTATAAGATTGTATGATTTTGATATGTGATATACTACCTATATATAATGAATGAGTTAATGCTAACTTTGGTAAGACATATTTCATATGGCAATTCACTAAGAGAGTGCCATGTGGAATTTTACAGTCTTTTTATAAGATTGTATGATTTACAAATGAGTGGCATGTATAATTCGTCATATTCATTTTGGTAATCATTCTCCCTACTTCTTGCAACTGGTCACTATTATTGTAAGGAAATAAGCAAAAGTTTGTATTATTCCTGTTAATACTGTAGGGAAATAAGAAAATGTTTGTATTGTTCATGTTAATATAAGTATTAATTAATGTTGTTATACTTTTTAAGGCAAATCTGTGTAATCTTTCAACAATGTTTAAATAATGATTTTTTTGTCATTCTCAAAATAATCTTTGATTGTATGTATCTTTTGTTTCGTGATAAATATTTTAGAAATTAAAATTTTAATTAAAAAACTATATTAATTAGCAAATACTTTAGCATAAAAAACACAAATGTACATTCTAAGAAACTTTAATTGAAATTCTTATGTGTCTTTTTTTTAATTGAAATTCTTATGTGTCTTTTATATTCAAAAATGTTATATTCCAAGAAAATGTAACAAAATATATCTAATTTTGATATGTGATATACTACCTATATATAATGAATGAGTTAATGCTAACTTTGGTAAGACATATTTCATATGGCAATTCACTAAGAGAGTGCCATGTGGAATTTTACAGTCTTTTTATAAGATTGTATGATTTTGATATGTGATATACTACCTATATATAATGAATGAGTTAATGCTAACTTTGGTAAGACATATTTCATATGGCAATTCACTAAGAGAGTGCCATGTGGAATTTTACAGTCTTTTTATAAGATTGTATGATTTACAAATGAGTGGCATGTATAATTCGTCATATTCATTTTGGTAATCATTCTCCCTACTTCTTGCAACTGGTCACTATTATTGTAAGGAAATAAGCAAAAGTTTGTATTATTCCTGTTAATACTGTAGGGAAATAAGAAAATGTTTGTATTGTTCATGTTAATATAAGTATTAATTAATGTTGTTATACTTTTTAAGGCAAATCTGTGTAATCTTTCAACAATGTTTAAATAATGATTTTTTTGTCATTCTCAAACTAATCTTTGATTGTATGTATCTTTTGTTTCGTGATAAATATTTTAGAAATTAAAATTTTAATTAAAAAACTATATTAATTAGCAAATACTTTAGCATAAAAAACACAAATGTACATTCTAAGAAACTTTAATTGAAATTCTTATGTGTCTTTTTTTTTAATTGAAATTCTTATATGTCTTTTATATTCAAAAATGTTATATTCCAAGAAAATGTAACAAAATATATCTAATTTTGATATGTGATATACTACCTATATATAATGAATGAGTTAATGCTAACTTTGGTAAGACATATTTCATATGGCAATTCACTAAGAGAGTGCCATGTGGAATTTTACAGTCTTTTTATAAGATGGTATGATTTTGATATGTGATATACTACCTTTATATAATGAATGAGTTAATGCTAACTTTGGTAAGACATATTTCATATGGCAATTCACTAAGAGAATGCCATGTAGAATTTTACAGTCTTTTTATAAGATTGTATGATGACAATTCACTAAGAGAGTGTCATGTGTAATTTTACGGTTTTTTTTGTATATATGATTGTATGATGATATGATTGAGAAATTTCAATGAATCTCTAGATGAAGAATTTTATCATGATTTCCCCTTAACTAATCCATCTGTAAAATTTATCCCATTAAAATTCCTTTCTTAATTGTTTCTCAAAATTAAAGATTTCCCTATAACCAATCTTGACAAAATTCCTCAAGTTGTAGAATTTTATCATGATTATTGTCTTGGAACATGATGACAATTAGAGGTGTTCATTGGGTTGGGTCTGAGTGGGTTACGTCAAATGTTAAACGGGCTGGGGTGGGTAAAGCCCGTTTAAATACGACCCACTTTGACACTTTTTTAAAAATTCTAAAATATTCTTTTTATACTTTATGGCACGTTAGGTCAATTTAACTATAAATATAACAATATCATATAAAAGTATGAAAAAAAGTGGTAAAATGAATTTTACAACCAATTAATTATCATATAAAAATAATTTACAAAAGGGGTAAAAACTGGCCCGGCCCTTTACACTCATCACCATCATCATCCTACCCAGTGTTTCCCGTCTATAGAGAACTATAGACAGGGTCTGAGGAGGGAAGGACGGCGGCAACTCATACCCATAAAGGAGAGCACGACCAAAAGGAGTCCCCCGACTCGAGAAAAGATGAGGAGAAGAACTCTCAAGGAATCAGTAATGTAAAACATGGATAAGACGCCTCTAACTACCCCTATAGTCAGGTACTTAGAGAGGTTCAACTCGTGCATGTCAATTTTAATTTTAATTGACCCAACTTGCTAATGACCTGTTAAAATGTGACCGGACCTTTAACCAGTTGAATCGACCCGCCACGTTGAACACCTCTAACGTCAATACACAAGCTTTTTTGGGATATCATTGGGCACAAGGATGAAAGAAAGTTTATCGGTACTGGAGATAGTAGTATACATCTATTGAAGAACTGCGGTTTTGAGAGTTATAGTTTCATTTTTGTCAATAGGAGGAATAATATGTTTAAGAAAACTATGAACTTGTTTGCACTTTGAATAGTGCTGTTAGAATATTACGGCAATATTCTCGGATAATCTCGAGAATATTTTACGGTTTATTTAGAGTAATTGTATATTGTGTAATATTGTTATTTTAGGAAGCTCTAGAAGGTAGCTTGTATATAAAAATGTTGTTATTGTTTAATGGAGGAATAAGACAGTATAATTAAAACCCAAAACCTGTGTTTTTACTTAAATTCATGGTATCAGAGCCGACGGTGTTTATCCGGGACCGGTAACACCTCGAGCTTCATCACCTACCTTCTAAACAACCAAACAAACCTAAACAACCAGAAGCTCACAAGAATGGACGAAAACAAACCAGTAAAGTCCTAATATCTTCTTGTTGCTAGTAATTAGGTGGGTTCTTCTTGTTGCTGGTTCTCAAAATTTTACAAACCAGTAACAAAGGCCTAATATCTTCCATTTTAACCAAACAAACCAAAATAATCAGTAAAGTCCAAGAATGGACGAAAACCAAATCAAGCAGCCCAGATCTCACCTCTACCAAACAGTATCAAGAAATGAACATGAAAAATGGAAGAAGAGATTCAGCTTTAATGGAGGACATGGTGTAGCAGAAAATGAAACTGAAAAAGAAGAGCAGGGTGCCGCAGCTAGAGAGAGAAGGGAAGGGTGCATTCTTTCCCAAAATACTCCTTTTTATAAGGAGACTTTCAATAAAAACCCTAATCCAACCGGCCCACATCTTTACTCTAAGCCCAATTCGTTTAACACTTTCACTAAAAGGGATTTGGGCCGTACGTGTGATAAAAAATTCGGGGGTTGGATTTTTGATTGCGGTGCCACAGATACGATGTCTTATGACCCCACAGATTTTTTGAGTTGTGCTGAACCGATGAAAAAAATAATTAAAACAGCTAATGGGGAGGAAATTGCAGTAACAGGGGCCGGGACTATTTCTTTTACGGATAATCTCACCCTTAAAAATTGTTTATTTGTCCCCGACCTTTCTCATAAATTATTATCGATCAGTCAACTCACGAAGGATTTAAATTGTAATGTTCTCATTAAACCCGACTGTTGTATTGTGCAGGATGTTCAGACAGGAAAACTAATTGGACGAGGCATTGAAAGAGGAGGTCTGTACTACCTAGAGGAGGAGATTCAAAAAGGCAATGCCAATCTTGTTCACGAATCGGAAGAAAAAAAACTTTGGACTTGGCATCGGCGACTGGGACATCCATCTATAGGGTACTTGCAAAAACTTTTCCCTACCTTAGCCAAACACAAGTCTAATTTTAAATGTGAAACATGTATTTTGGCAAAAAGTCACAAACAATCTTATCCTAGTAGTTTAACTAAAGCTGATGTCCCGTTCGTGCTTATTCATTCTGATGTTTGGGGTCCTGCTCCTGTTGTAGGCATTCATGGTTATATGTATTATGTTGTTTTTATTGATGACTGCACTCGTATGAGTTGGATATATTTTCTTAAGCATAAATCTGAAGTGTATGAAGTGTTTGTGGATTTTTATAACATGATTTGCACCCAATTTCGAGCCCAACCCCGTATCCTCAGATCTGATAATGGGAGGGAGTTTGTTAATTCTCGTATGCATACCTTCTTTTCTACCAAAGGCCTCATCCATCAAACCTCTTGTCCAGATACACCCCAACAGAATGGAGTTGCCGAAAGGAAAAACCGAACCCTTCTTGAGATGACCCGTTCCCTTATGCTTGACTCATGCGTCCCTAATCACCTTTGGCCTGAAGCTATTGCCACAGCAAACTACCTCACAAACCGCCTACCCACAAAAATCCTTAACTACCATACACCTCTTGATACTTTCCAAACCTTCCATTCCTTACCTTTTTCTCATTCCTTACCACCCCGTGTCTTTGGATGCACTGTCTTTATACATCATCCCAAACGAGTGCGTTCTAAGTTCGAACCTAGGGCTGGAAAATGTGTTTTTGTTGGATATGGGAGAAACCAGAAGGGGTATAGGTGCTATGATCCTTCTACCCGGCAAATACATACTACTATGGATTGTGACTTTCTTGAGGATACATTCTACTACCACCATCCTCGATGTCAGGGGGAGAAGTCTAATGACGATCTCAGATGGTTAATCAGCCCAGTCCAGGTTGACTTTATCAGCCCAATCCAGGTTGACTCCGATCAAAAAGAACAAGTAGGCAATGCTACAGAATCACCCCTTCAAGTTGTTCAGCCTCAACTCTCATCGCCACCTCCGATTCTGTTTGATCATCAGGTGAGTAGTTTGGATAACAGTCTTGATATTGTGGATGATGTTCATATTGTGGATAATCTTCCTATAAATGAGGTTGAAGCTGCAGGATTTGAGGAGGTATCTCATGAGCCCCAGGAGAGTAGGGAACAGCCCTATGTCTTACCACCCAGATCGACACGAGGCATTCCTCCGAGAAGATATGATCCAGATTTTGAGGCGAAAAGATCTAGATATCCGGTTGAGGGAACAGGTGAAGGGAACCTATCTCAGAGTGCTTTGGCTTTCAATACTGCGCTTTACAGCACTAGACTTCCCAAAACAGTCGAAGAGGCTCTTGCTACAGATCATTGGCGAAAGGCTATGGAAGAGGAGATTAATGCTCTGAAAAAGAATGGTACTTGGGAAAAATGTAATCTGCCGAGAACAAAAAGAGTTGTTGGGTGCAAGTGGGTCTTCACAGTGAAATACAAAGCAGATGGGACCATAGAGAGATATAAGGCACGACTGGTTGCTAAGGGTTACACACAGACGTATGGAGTTGATTACTCAGAAACCTTCTCACCAGTGGCAAAGCTTGACACTATTCGAGTCCTATTCAGCATAGCAGCAAATTTAGATTGGCCTCTTCACCAATTTGATGTTAAGAATGCTTTCCTCCACGGAGAGCTACAGGAAGAGGTTTACATGGAAGCTCCTCCAGGGTTCACATCGGAATTCTCAGAAAGAGAAGGATGCAGGTTGAAAAAGGCTCTCTATGGGTTGAAGCAATCTCCTAGAGCATGGTTTGGGAGATTTACATCCGCTATGAGACGATTTGGTTACTGACAGAGTCACTCGGATCACACATTGTTCCTTAGAAAACGAGGAGGAAAGATAACTTGTCTCATAATCTATGTTGATGATATGATTATTACAGGAGACGATAAGGAGGAGATTGAGAACTTGAAGAGGAAGCTGTTCCAGGAATTCGAGATGAAGGATCTTGGAAGATTAAAATACTTCTTGGGAATCGAGGTTCTAAGATCAAACAAAGGAATCTTCATATCCCAAAGAAAGTATGTTCTAGATCTATTGGCTGAAACGGGTATGATGGACTGTAAGCCTATTGAAACTCCTATGATGATGAATCATGGGTTACAGATCCTAGAAGATGCAGAGTTAGCAGATCGTATGCAGTATCAGAGGTTAGTGGGGAAATTGATCTATCTAGCCCATACGAGACCGGACATAGCATATGCAGTGGGTGTGGTTAGTCGCTTCATGCATAAACCACAAGTGCAACACATGGAGGCAGTTTTCCGAATACTGAGATACTTGAAAGGTACTCCTGGCAGAGGGGTTCTATATCAGAAACATGGGCACCTAAACCTAGCTGCTTACACAGATGCGGACTGGGCAGGAGACAGAGACGACAGAAAATCAACCTCTGGGTACTTCACTTTGGTGGGTGGTAATTTGGTAACTTGGAGAAGTAAGAAGCAAAGAGTAGTTGCTCTATCAAGCGCAGAAGCAGAGTTCAGAGGAGTCGCAAAAGGGATTCAAGAAGTCTTGTGGCTCAGAAAATTGCTAACCGATCTTGGTTTCCCTCCGAAAGGAAGCTGTGAACTGTATTGTGATAATCGAGCAGCAATTGACATCTCAGAGAATCCAGTTCAGCATGACAGAACAAAACATGTAGAGGTGGATAGACATTTCATCAAAGAGAAACTCGAAGCAGACATCATCAAGCTACCTCACGTAAAGTCAGAGGACCAATTAGCAGACATTCTCACTAAGGCGGTGGGAACACAGTGGTTCGACGATGTTCTGAGCAAGTTGGGCATCGGAGATCCGATGACTCAACTTGAGGGGGAGTGTTAGAATATTACGGCAATATTCTCGGATAATCTCGAGAATATTTTACGGTTTATTTAGAGTAATTGTATATTGTGTAATATTGTTATTTTAGGAAGCTCTAGAAGGTAGCTTGTATATAAAAATGTTGTTATTGTTTAATGGAGGAATAAGACAGTATAATTAAAACCCAAAACCTGTGTTTTTACTTAAATTCAAGTGCAACCCATAAGTACTATTGACTTGAATAATTAACTAAAGTGATGAGAATGAGAGATTACAAATTAGTAATGTTATAAAATGGCTTGAAAAATCACTTTTTGGGTTGGTTATGAAGGAGACTAATAGGAAAACATGGTTTTTTAGTCTCAAGAATGTTATGAAGGAGACTAAGGAGGAAAAGATTAGACTTGAGGATTAGAGAAAACCTAGTAATCTGATACCATAAAAGAATATTTGACCTAACTAATTGCTTTACAATTCATTGAATATTTATATATGATTGAAATATAATATAATATTTTATATATATATATATATATATATATATATATTATATATATATATATATATATATATATATATATATATATATATATATATATATATATATATATATATATATATATATATGTATATATATATATATATATATATATATATATATATATATATATATATATATATATATATATATATATATTTTTTTTTTTTTTTTTGAAAATTTGGAATATATAGATAATAAATAAAGAAAAACACCACACTGAAACTTGAGAACCCCAAGACCTCCGGCATAAAAAAAACCCCTAGCGGGAAAAAAGCCATCGGAAGAAGGGACCAAGAGACAGGCCACTCAAAACAGCATAGGAGTGGACTATGCATCACCAAAGAGTTTTCCAAGTTCTACTCCTAATACACCACTAAAAAAGATAATACAAACATCACCATAACAGCACCACATAATAGCCCGTAACACGCCAATCGAAGGGATAATGGAGTCGCTCCAAAATCGTTTCATACCACGAAAAGTCATTTGCATCGAATCAAACACCTAATCATCATATATATATATATATATATATATATATATATATATATATATTATATATATATATATATATATATATATATATATATATATATATATATATATAATATATATATATATATATATATATATATATATATATATATATATATATATATATATATATATATAATATATAATATATATATATATATATATATATATATATATATATATATATATATATATATATATATATATATATATATATATATATATATATATATATATATATATATATATATATATATATATATATATATATATATATATATATATATATATATATATATATATATATCATATGAAAACGTCTAGTGTGTATCGTTGGTATCTTTGGTTTAAGGTTATTTGTATCTGTTATTGACGCAACTAACACCCTTAAATTTTCAATCAGAGCCATCTCCGACATTTCAAAGGCCCTTAGCAAAGTATAAATTATGGGCCCCTAAAAACTAAAATTTGTTCAATTGCATTATAGTATTTGTAAATTTGGTTAATAATATATAAAAATATTTCAAAATTTTTTAATTTTATGGAACCAATATCTCTTTCTAATATTCATTGCTTCATTTTTAATGTGTCTGTCAATTAATAAGAAATAATAATTATCATCCTGTTAAATTAGTTTTTCTATTTTCAATTCTCTTGAATACTTGGTATTACTCTAACTAATATTTTATGAAAAAAATATGAGGCCCTCTATACATCGGGGCCCTGAGCAATAGCTCATGGTGCTCCCCTATTGAGCCGGCCGTGTTTTCGACCCTTTGTACCAAACCGATATTGTAAAGAATAGAAGAAAATTTTAGTGTTAAATTAAAATAACATACATAGAATAATAATAATTAACTTTCAAGATGCCAGTGGTAGCATCTCTACTTAAAGTTGAGAAGGTTATGATATAAAAACATAATATAATACATAAATTAATCTAACGTTTATTGTCTTCTAAAAATATACCATGATGGAATAATTCATTGCCGGCTCCTTTAATCATAAAATCTAACATATATAGATCATGGTTCTAGTGTCACCCACAGTATGGTATATGATAACGTACAACTAGTTGATGTGAGTCACTTAGCTTGTATAACATTTTTGGTTGTAATACTATTAATATATGTACTAATAATCCACTTTCATAAATTTGTTACTTTATAAAGGGGAAAATAAGCAAATGATGACAATTTCAACCAATTTATAATTAGATCTTTACCAATCTTATTTCTTCAATTTGTTTTTCACAATCACCACACTAGCCACCTCTATAAGAGACAAATGATGATGGCATTCTAATTGATGTGGATGAGACATACTTTTCTATTAATTAAGTAGTGTAGAAGCTTTGTACGATGCAAGAATTATAATATCCTACATAAGGCAGGATCTAGGTGGGCTTTTTTCTTTTTCTCAAAAGATATGGATAAATCATACGTATTTCTCCAAGAAGGGAGTAAAGAATGATGCACGCAGTAAATAAACGCCCGACTAATACCTGCGGCCATAGGAGTCGTATTCCAAACTTTCTGTTTCACATGCATGCTCTATCCATTAATCTATAAATACTTTAGTGGCCCGTTTCGTAGGTGGTAATAAACGACGGTAATAGGAATGAAAATCTAGTGTAATTTTGGTTGAAAATTCTCTTGGCTATCTTGATGGTCATGCTTGTCCAACTTCAATTATCTCATTTTCTTCATAAAATTCATTCCAATGCATTACCATTGGGAGAGGTGGTACTAGGTGGCAATGAAAATTTGTATACAAAAAAACACTTTTTTGTGATCAAAATTTCATTACCATGGGAATGATATGAAACTTTTGACGAAAATTTACACTATATATCATTCCCATTACCACCATTTAGTACCACTAACCAAACAGGCCGTAGGTAAACATTATGAAAACGAGGAATTTTAAAAATTTAATCCTAGAAGTAAATATACGGTTAGAGACCAGGCAAAAACAATATTAGGGGAAGACATAAATATAATTTGTGATGATTACAGTAGAATAGAAGTCAAAATAGACCAAATATTCTTATGGATGAGCGAACATATAAACTTTACTGATAATACATACAAAGACCGGGTATCGAATAGATGTTGGATATTTAGTGTATAATAATAATCCTAAATATTTAATCACCAAGTACTACTAAGGTAGTGGGACAGTTTAAGTCCGTAATATATCAATTAAAGCTATTTTAATAGTGGGACAATATGCGTATTAATTTACGAGGTCCAAAAAGGTATTTTAAGATAACACAAGAAAACAAGGGAATTTTGGTCAGGAGGTTTGCGCCGAGTCGGCGCTCCTTCATGTAGCCTCGTCGCCGACTCGGCGCTAGGCTACTGGAAATTCATGTTTTGGGCAGAGAGTTGGCGCCGAGTCGGCGCCCACTTTTGTGGGCTCGTCGCCGACTCGGCGATAGGTCACTGGAATGTGACCGTTGCTTTTTCTTCCCGTTTTCTTGTGTTTAATGCCTAGGATCCTTTTGATTACACTCTTAATTCTGATGTTACAAGAGTATAATTGTGTGATAATGCCCATGAATGACCAAGATTAATGTCATTCAATTGCATGATCATGAATTGGGTCATTAAGGTGATTAAAGAGCCATAGGCTCCTCTTGATTATAAATAGAGGGCATTGGCTTTGAGATTTCTTGCACCTTCACAACAAATCTCTGAATTCTTTCTTCTCTAAGTTCTACTCATTTGTCTTGTGCACTCAAGAGAGTAATTAACTTTTGTGTGCATGTTCCTTTGCTTATAATTCCATAAACACATAGCTATTACGTTATATTCCCTAAGTACTAAGGGCATATAAGAGTTGTTTGTATCTCATTGTGAATTTCCACTTCCAAACCCAAGTACCGTTGTGGGGGAAATATCACAAAAGGAAAGTGATCACACGCCTACAACTTGTATCAAGTTTCCGGGTAACAAATTGTGTTACAAACTAATCTTCACTTTCCATTAAGCATTGTAATTGTGTTGTAATTTCATTTTTGTCATCTTTCAAGGGGTTTGAAACAAATTCCCGTTTGTAATTTGTTTACATTATATACTCATTGTAATAATCTTTTGTGATACCTTCACCGATGGCATCAATGAAGGACTTTACCTCTAACTTTGCCAAGTTAGAAAAGTTTGTCGGCGTCGACTTTAGACGTTGGCAAAAGAAAATGATGTTCATGCTAACAACCTTGAATGTGGCTTATGTCATAAGCTCACCCAAACCGGACGTTGCTAAGTCGGATGATACGGAAACGGTGATTCCGGAAACGGAAATACTTGAACAAAATCGAAAGAGGTCTAAGTGGGAAAATGATGACTTCATTTGCCGGGGGCATATACTCAATGGAATGCAAGATGCCTTGTTCGATATCTACCAATACCATGAGTCCGCAAAGGAATTATGGGATGCATTGGAGAATAAGTACATGGCGGAGGATGCTAGCTCCAAGAAATTTCTTGTAAGTAATTTTAATTCATACAAAATGGTAGAAGATCGCCCTATAATTGATCAATTTCATGAACTACGAAGAATGCATGCTAACTTAAAATTGCATAAAATTGAAATTGATGAAGTATTTCTTGTTTCAAGCATAATAGACAAATTGCCTCCTTCATGGAGGGATGTTAGACATGCTTTAAAGCATAAAAGAGAGGAGATTACACTCTCCGATCTTGGGCAACATATAATTGTTGAGTCTAGCATTCGGGTTCATGAGAACCGGAAGGATGATAATCCTAATGTATCTACTATTAACATGGTTGGGGAAGGGAAACCACAATCCCGTCTCGGAGATAAAAGGAAGAGGAATGACTCTTCTAAGGGGAAAGCTACTAATCTCAATACCGAAAAGGTATGTTGGGACTGTGGAAAACCCGGGCACCGAAGGAAAAATTGCTTCGTCTTGAATAACAAGCAAAAGAAATCCAAGGGGAATGGTCAAGCTTCTACAAGCAAGGGACCATCTACTCAAGGTAATCTTGCAACTTTTGTTGAAAATTCTAATATGAGTTTTTCTACTATGAATACTAATATTAGTGGTTTGCAGGATGATACTTTGGCTTGGTGGATCGATTCGGGGGCATCGAGACATGTTTGTAATTCTACACAATGGTTCAAAACCTTTAACAAGGTTGTTGATGGGGAGCATCTCTACATGGGAAACAATGCACCTATCAAGGTCCAAGGCAAAGGACAAGTTGAATTGTTGTTTACTTCGGGGAATCTTTTAGTTTTAAGAGATGTGTATTACACATCCGAAATAGATAGAAATTTAGTCTCGGGTCCTATTTTGAATCGATTGGGCTACAAACTAGTGTTTGAAGCCGATAGGTGTATTATCTCTAAAAATAATTTGTTTATTGGTAGGGCTTATCTTTGTAATAGTTTATTTAAATTGTCTTTAGATTTAAATAAAAATTCTATATGTAATGTTTTGGTTGATAATAACAATGATGATTTGCATTATTTGTGGCATGTTAGACTAGGACATGTAAATTTTGAAAAAATTTCTTTTATGTCTAAACATGAACTCATACCTATGTGCAATAAAATGTCTAAAAATTGCAAAACGTGCATGTTAAATAAGATCACTAGAACACCTTTTAAAAGTGTTGAAAGAAAAACCGAAATTTTGGAATTAATCCATAGTGATCTTTGTGATTTTCATAGTACGCCATCTTTGGGAAATAAAAAGTATGTCATAACTTTTATTGATGATTTCTCAAAGTTTTGTTATGTTTATCTTTTGCATTCAAAAGATGAGGCTCTTTAACATTTTAAGATTTACAAACAAGAAGTAGAAATACAAATTGGTAGTAAACTTAAAAGGTTAAGAACCGATAAAGGAGGTGAATATTATGATCCGCTTTATTTTAATTCAATGGGTATAATTCATGAAACTACCGCCGGTTATGCACCACAATCTAATGGTGTGGCGGAGAGAAAAAACCGTACTCTACAAGAGATGGTTAATTCCATGTTATCCTACTCGGGTTTGAGTGATGGATTTTGGGGTGAAGCAATGTTGACGGCTTGTCATATTCTTAACCGAGTTCCAATGAGAACGAATAAGGAAACTCCTTATGAACTTTGGTACAAAAAGAAACCAAACTTAAGTTATCTTAAGGTTTGGGGTTGTAGGGCCATTGTAAGAGTGCCCGGCAACAAGAAAAAGAAGCTCGGTGAACGTGGGCTTGAGTGCATCTTTATAGGCTATGCTATTCATAGCAAAACCTATAGGTTCTATGTTATAGAACAAAATGACTATATATCGATTCACTCGATTATAGAGTCAAGAGATGCCATTTTTGATGAAAATAGATTTTCATCATTGAGTAGACAAAGACATCTACAAAGTTGTACCAATGAAAGTTGTTGGCCCATTTGAGTTTTGATGATGACTTAACAAATTATAAACAAACAAAATATTTGTAGAGATTGTTTTGTAGGTTAAATATCCGATTATTGTAATCGTCGATGATACCTAAGGATTAGTCAATGGGAATCGTACAAGTCAAAGTCAAAGTCAACAAAGTCAAAGTCAGTAGAGAAGGTCAATGAGAAAGTCAAGAGTAGAATCCAAGTCTACTGTTCCTGATATTGATAAACTGATGAATGTTGCAGATAGAGACAGTACGTTGTTCCTCCAGAATCCGGTCAGAGAAGAAGTCAACAAAATTATTTAGAAAAAGTCTTAAGTTAATTTTTCTATATTTTAGTTTTGTTGTACGGTTAATAAACAAGAAAGCACAAGGAATTAATCTAAGAATTAAAATAACCAACTCCTAAAAAGTCTCTTGAAAATGGCTATTTTTAGCTAGAGTCAAAGATTGACTTTGAATAACCACCAAGGAAGTTATTTCCTTCTCACGGTCAATGCCCACTAATCCCTTGTCTTTAGATAATGGGTTTATGGCATAACTTGTTTTAAAATGATTATAAAAGCATTTTTCTAACCGGCACAAACATTTGGTGATCAACATTGAGAGAAAAATTTCCGAAAAATTTTGTGCCCAATTTCGTGAGATTCAAGAATCAAGAAAAGGAAATTTTTGAGTGTTTTAAACCGAAAATTTAATTCCAAAATATTTCCTTGTGCTATCTTTGTTTGTTCATCCAATTAGAGAATTTATCTTGTATGGGTTTTTGAGAGAATTTGTAATTAGACTTGGGTAAGTCTAAGGGGGAAGTGAGAAAGAGAAGAGAGAAAGAGAAGAGAGAAAGAGAAGGAGAATCGAGAAAAGGAACAAGAAAGAAACCGAGAAGAAGAAGAGAAGGAGAAGGAGAAATATATTTTATGTAATAGAGAATTAAATTACATAAAATAATAGAGAATTGAAATCCCTAGAGGGTCGTGGTTCTTGTTCCCACGTTAAATTCTTTGTGTTTCTTTAAAGTTTTCTTTTATTTTGTTTTGAGTATTTTCTCTATTCATAATTCCGCAAGAAAAGGGCGAAAATACTCTAAAGAGAACAAGTAACAATTCACCCCCCCCCCTCTTGTTACACTTCATTATCTCTATACGTTTCTACAATTGGTATCAGAGCCCCGTTCCTCATTAAATCAGGAAACCCTGAGAGCCGTATCTTGGTATCTTAGAGATGATGAAAATGAACGAGCGTATGGAAGAAGGGTACTCTACTCAGAGACCACCAATGTTCGATGGCAAATTCTATACCTATTGGAAAAACAGGATGGAGATCTTCATCAAAGCCGAAAACTATCAAGTTTGGAGAGTCATCGAAGTTGGAGATTTTAAGGTAACAACTACCAACTCCATCAACGAGACTGTTCCCAAACCAATCACGGAATATGAGAAAGAAGATTTTCAAAAGATGGAAATGAACGCTCTTGCTATTAAATTACTTCATTGTGGGCTTGGTCCTAATGAACACAATCGCATTATGGGTTGCAAAACAGCAAAACAAATTTGGGATCTGCTGGAAGTTACCCATGAAGGTACAAGTGAAGTCAAGCGTTCCAAGATTGACTTACTCATGTCCAAATATGAAAGATTTGTTATGGAACCTAAAGAAAGCATTCAAGAAATGTTTACTAGGTTTACGAACATCACAAATGAGTTGGTCTCTCTTGGAAGGCTTATTCCATCCGATGAACAAGTGCGAAAAATCCTAAGAAGCCTACCTCAAGATGATCGTTGGAGAGCAAAGGTCACAGCCATTCAAGAATCTAAAGATTTTACAAAGTTTAATCTGGAAGAGTTGGCTGGTTCCCTGATGACTCATGAATTACATCTGGGAACAGTTGACAGTTCCAGGAACAAAAGTTTGGCTCTGACAGCAGACGATCAAGAAAATTCAGAAACTGATGAGGAAGAGGCAGCAATGCTGGTACGTAGATACAAGAAGTTCTTCAGGAACAACAGATATAAAAATCAAAGAAACTACAAAGAAAAAGGAACTTCCAAATCCAAAACATATGAATGCCACAAATGTGGAAGTACCGAGCACTTCATAAAGGAATGCCCACTATGGAAGGACGAAAAAGCTAAAGGGAAAGCAAGAGAAACAGGAAGACAACCAACAAAGGGAAATTTCAACAAAACCGATTTCCGGAAAGCCATGATAGCTGCATGGGGAGAGTCCGAAAGTGAAACCGAAACCGAAGCCCCCGTGGAAGAAGAAGAGGTAGCTAACCTCTGTCTTATGGCTACTCATGACGATATATCTAAAGGAAAAGAGGTACTGTCTCCTGATCCATTTTCTGATTACTTGTTTAAATTGGATAAACATAGATTAGTTAAAATGATTTTAGAATCTCACGAAAATTTAGAAAAACAAACCGCCATCACTCTCAAAACTGAAAAAGACCTTAAAGCATGTAAAGACCAAATATCCTACCTTAATTCATTTAGATCCGATGTGCAAAATCGATTCTTTGAATTGCTTGATAATAATGTGATGTTAAAAGAAGCCTTAGAAAAAGTTAAAGAAGAAAACATCATGTTAAGTATTGAATTGAATCAATTAGAGCAATTTGATATGGAAGTAGATTATGAGACTAAGAAAGAAATTCAATGGGTACTCTTCCAAATGAAATCCGATCTAGAATCCGCCTTAAAAGAAAACGATCGTCTTAAGCTTGAATTAAATTCAAGAGATAAAGGGAAAACTAGCACTACTAGAAAACAAGTCTCTAGCAACACTTAATTTGCAACACTTAGTTTAATGTTGCATTTGATTAGCAAACTAATAACTTATATGAAAAGTTTAATAACTGTTGCTTATTAAAATGTAATGCAACATTTCTAGAAAAAGTGTTGCTATAATTTAATTTTTTTTAAAAAGTGAAATTTTGTGGGAAATTTCCCTCTTAAAAGAAATAAAAAAGAAACCATAAGAAATTAAGAATACTAAAAGACCAAAAAATGAGCCGCCATTCTCAATCTCTTTTATTCCTCCTATTATTCTTCTCTCTAAAGTGAAAACTAAAAAAAACTAGCATTCTCATCCCTGTCTTCAATCGACTCCGATAAAGCTGTATAGAATTCAACTGATCATCAATTTGTCGATTTGGTAAGTAAATTGAATATCAAGATTAATTTATGAATTTGCCTTCTGTCAATTTTTTCTCGTATTTTTTTTCCTTATGATTTTTTAGATTTCAGATTTAGATTTTGAGATTTGAGTAAATGAGCAGATTAATCGACCAGTACTCTACAGTTTGTACTCCTTCAATTTAGGGTTTCGTTATTCTTCATTATAGGGTTTTGTTCTTTGATTAAATTGTTTGTCTTTATTGTTAATATGTATTGTTTGTATCAATTTTGTATTGTTTGAATCATTTTATAATCAATCTTTATATTGTTTTGTATTATTAATCTCATATCAATTTTTATTCAAAATCACTTGCTGTATTATTAATTTGTATTATCAATAAAGCATGTCAAATCTGCTTCGATATCTTCTTCTTGCTCTGCTGCTTCGATGATATGTCTATATTATTAGAATGAAAATCTGCTTCTTCAATAATCAGGCTCAATTTTCTTTGCTCCCATCTACCAGTCTACAACATGCTGCTTGGCTTACTAATTTTTACAAGTTGTACAGATCTGAATTCAAAGAACAATTTGCCATATTTCATTCAATAATTTGCTGCTTGCTTTGAAATTGAATTTCCCAACATAACTTTAAGGTATATAATTTCTATCCTCTCTTTTTAATTTATTACAATTTGTTATAAAACATTGAAATGTAGAATTATTGATTTGAATTCAAAAGTATATATGATTCTATATGTTGATTTAAATTGTTTGCCAACAAAGTGTTTGATAAAATGCTTCAAATGATAATAACAAGTGTTGTTCTTGTCAAACAATGAGATTAATGCTAATTGTGCTTCCCGTGACGCTTTTCTTCTTTGTTATGCTGAAACGTTCTCTTATTAGTTTGTAAAGATTGTTGGGCGCTGCTGTAATCTTGAGGGAGTTAAGTGAGGAATATGTTGAAACTTTTTATTCATTTAGCTTTCATGATATAAGATTTACTTTGTTTGATCTTGTTCTTTGTTCAAAAAAAATGGAGATTTGGAGATGGCCTTTCTTTCACTTTGTTGTAAATTCATTTGGAGGGATCGTAATTGATGCAAAACCGCACTCGCTCTCACGCTCATCTAACTGAGCATATTTCAGGTTAGTTTGTAAAGTCTTGTTGGCTTTTGTTTATCTGTTTGTGTATAAATCTAGTAATTCATTTAAATGTGTTCAGGGATTTATGTACATAGTTTTGTTGATATAAATCTTGAATCATTCAATTGATGGATGGCTTAATCTTGTTTGATCTCGGGGATGATGTGAAGGATAGGGAGTGATAGTAAAGCCATCTGATCAGGCCTTTCAGGATAGAATGGCCTGGAGTACAGTTACCTTGAAGAATTTGAGGGTAAATTTTTATGTTTAATTAGATAATATACTGTTTAAGCTGCATCAGACGGACTCCTTATTTGAGTGTATATTTTGATTGGCATCCTTAATTAAGATCAGAATGATAATTGAAGTTTTGAGGCATTGTATTGTCCCTAAACCTTTAACTAATCAAATGGGTTTATTTTAGTTTTAAAAGCATTTTCTCAAAACTTATTTACAATATAAATACTTACTTACATTATTCTCAATACTTACTTACAATATCAATAAATTAAATGAACTTTTTTGGTTTAACAGCATTTTCCAAAATAAGTCAGACCAAAAGGCCTACATCTTTTTTACTCTTGAAAAAGTTAACCTAAAAAATCTGATAAGTTATCTAAAGTCTAAAGTATTTAAGTACACTTTAAGATATAGAAGCTTATAAATATGTTATTTATGAATTTAAGTGTTAATAATTGACCTTACCCTTATCCAAGCCCTTAGTTACACTACCAGGAAGGTCCTTTACCTTTTAATGTTTTTTGGTTTACAATTTGAAAAATATCAAACAACAATCACCTATTATCCTTTGTATCACACGCTCCTTTCTAATTTCAGCTTATTAGATCTTATATATCTTTTCTATGATTTTGAGATCTTAAGTCTATGGGAAATATCAAATATTATTGCTTTAAATTTGATTTGAAACGGTTTGGCAATGTAAAATGATTACCAAAAAGAGAAGCAAAATAAGGATTTTGCAGGAACAAAAGTTAGTCAATATTGACCGTGTTTTAATTTTAGTTTGATATTGATAGCTTTGTTTGCATCTTGTAGCAGGTTTTAGCACTGATTGGCATGGATGAGTTGCTGTAGGATATTTCTAGGCCTATGTTCTGGTGAAAGTTGTAGTTTTGAGTTTCTTTTAACCTACTATGTTGATAGAATTAGTCAGACATCAGATGTATTTTAATGTAAAGATACTATGAAATGTTGGAAGTATGAAATCATGTATTTAAATCTTTTGTATAATAAATTATTATTGTTTTCTATTTTTCTCGTAGAATGTATGTTGAATTATTACTATGTTGAATATATGCAACGAATTAGCATCCAAGCAAGATTAAAATAATGCATATTGATGCATATCAAAGTGTTGCAAATTTGGTGTAGAAACGATGCACTAGTTATCAAATTAATAAAAAAAATATTGCAATAATTGGTAAAAAGTGTTGCACATATTTTGGTGAGAGAATGCAAATGTGTTGCAATTATTGAAGAAAGCGTTGCATATATTTATTGGCAAATAAATAAGTGTTGCAATTGATACACAAAGATGTTGCTTTATTTTATTAAAGTGTTGCATTTCATAGTTAAAGTGTTGCATTTGATTTATAAAAAAAGTGTTGCATCTATAAAATATATGAAACACTTTTATTAAGTGTTGCAAAAACTAGAAAAAGTGTTGCATTTAGCTAATGCAACGCGACTTAAAGCAGCATTTCAAAAAATGTTGCATAAGCTCTAATGCAACATTTAATGGTGTTAATGTAACACTTTTAAAGTGTTGCTACTGATATAATTTGTAGTAGTGTAGAGAAGTTCCCAAATGGATTCTTGATGCTAGAACTAAAAGAACCGAAGGTCTAGGATATGATAAAAATGACAAAAAGAAAAAGGTCTATGTTGATCTCCCAAGTAACAAAGTTTGTTCCTTTTGTGGCAAAACCGGGCACCTGAAACATAAATGTTTAAAAAGGGAACAGCACAACAAAACGAACCAAATATACGTCGATAGAGTTTGGATTAAGAAATTTAATTCTTGTTTAATCGACACGGAACCCAAGGATGGCTGGGTTCCACCTTCTAACAACTAAGTTCGTTTTGCAGGTTCTAGTGAGGGGGAACAGCTCATGGTATCTCGACAGTGGCTGTTCCAAGCACATGACAGGCGATAGATCAAAATTTCTCTCACTAGAAGCCTATGATGGAGGAACTGTGACCTTTGGCGATAATATGAAAGGTGAAATCATTGCAAAAGGCAAGGTAGGAAGGTCAAGTTCCCACGCAATAGATAACGTATTTTTGGTCGAGAATTTGAAACACAACCTTTTAAGTATTTCTCAATTTTGTGATAAAGGTAACTCTGTAAACTTTACTTCTGAAAAGTGCATGATTTCTAGGAACGACACAGGTGACATCATTCTGGAAGGAATTAGAAAAGGGAACACCTACGTGGTGGACCTGCACACTGTTCCTAAAACCAGTTTAACATGTCTGAGTGTTATAGAAGATGACCCTCTACTTTGGCATAAAAGATTAGGTCATGCTAGTTTTTCATTGCTTAAATACTCTACGTACTAAAGACCTAGTAAGAGGATTACCGTCCCTAAAATTTCAAAAGAATGAAGTATGTGATCCTTGTGCCAAAGGAAAACATGCAAGGTCATCCTTTAAAACTAAAAATGTCGTGACCACATCAAAACCACTTGAATTAATTCATATGGATCTTTGTGGACCTATGAGAATCCAAAGTCGCAGCGGTAAGCGATATGTTTTTGTTATAGTTGATGAT